>PVLD010031876.1:0-15264 GCA_004027595.1 Dinomys branickii
CGTTCCCCACCCCTTGCAGCTGGGCAATGGGTCTCCGAAGCTGAAGCTACGAATGCCGAAACGAGGGCGTGGGCCAGGGGTGTGCTTGGAGCGGCAACCTCCTCCCTCTCTATCTCGTCTCCCTCCAACTGCGCCATGTCAGATCTGCGATCCCCTCCTCCAGAGGAGATTCTGCTTAGACTTTCCGAGGGTTTCACTTTTTTAAAGGGACATTTTATTCCTGCTTTGCTCTGGTATATGTTGCATTTGATGCATTTGAAAGAGATGCTTTCTTTTGTATTCCTTTACAAAGAGATTCCTAGTTTCTCTTTACTTTTGAAGATCCTCATGACCAGGCTTCTCAATTCACATGGACAGTGATTACCTGCTTTCCCATGACTTGGCATGCTGTGAGTTTTCCCAGTTCACAGTCTTACAGTATGTGGATGGCATTCTTTTATGTGCCCCCTCAGAAGAGCTCTGTAGCCACAGCACCTGTGTTTTGCTAAATTTTCTAGCAGAGAGAAGTTATAAGGTCTCTACATCTAAAGCATAACTTTGCAGTCTTGAGGTAAAATATTTAGGCCTCATCATATCCAAGGGAACTCGAAGGCTAGGAAAGGACACAATTAAACCAATTTTTTCCTTTCCACAGCCCAAGACCCTAAAACAGCTAAGGGGATTCCTAGGCATTACAGGCGTTTGTCATCTTTGGATAACAGGATGGGGGGAAGTCGCAAGACCCCTCTATCAGCCTATAAAGAAGCCCTAAAAGAGAGATTCCCATTTTAACCTGGGAGCCCATTTCCCAAACAGCATTCCAGAAGCTTAAACAAACTCTCCTCAATGCCCCAGCCCTAAGCCCCCCACAGGACAGCATTTCAATTTATATGTCCATGACAGGCAAGGTGTGGCTTGGGGGGAACTTACACAGGATCGGGGACACACTCGGCAGCCTATAGAGTATCTGAGTCATGAAATAGACACTGTAGCAAAGGGGTGGCCTTCTTGCCTTACAGCTATGGCAGCTGTAGGTCTCAGCTCCAGGAGCATCCAAGCTAACATTAGGTAAAGATCTCACTGAATATATGCCTCATAATGTGGCAGGACGTCTTTCTTCCAAAGGGAGCCTCTGGCTATCAGACAGCTGACTTCTTAAATACCAGGCTCGACCTCTAGAAGGACCAGCCATTCAGATAAAGACGTGCTCCTCCTTAACCCTGCTACCTTTTTGCCAGGAAAGGAGGAAACTGAGACTGACACACATGACTGTGAACAGATGATTCTCCACACACGGGCAGCTAGAGGAGGCTTATTAGACACACCCCTCAGCAACCCTGAGTGGGCCCTTTTCTGTGATGGCATCTCCTTCATGATAAATGGAACAGGGAAGGCAGGGTGTGCAACGGTAACTTTACATCAGACCCTTCACAGTTCCTCACTTGCACCTGGGACTAGTGTTCACCTAGAGGAGCTCATAGCCCGGACCTTATTCTCTTTATTAGACACCATTACCGGCTACTCTTGGTAAAAGTCTTTGTCGACTATATTCATAATAATCCTGTTGATCTTATTATTTGGTCCATGCATACTTAACTGTTTCTTTGGCTTTGCTTCCTCCAGATTTAAAGCTATACGCCTACGCAAGATGAAAATGCCTGGTGCCTATCGAAGGCCTTTACATAGACCCTCTGCAGAGTATCTCTGACTGCTGATCAACAACTACAACTGCTTTTAGTGTGAAGAAGCCAGAGTGGTCATCGCCCATTACTCCCTGTTGACAACTGGGGTTACTTCTTCAAAGGGGGAAATGTCATAGGAAGCTGAGTTAGATAGAAATATTATAGGCAGGGCTGGGGATATAGCTCTAAGGAATAAGCGCCTGCCTAGCAAGCGCAGGGTCCTGAGTTCGATCCCCAGTACCGCAAAAAAAAAAAAAAAAAAAAGAAAGAAATATTATAGGCACTCAGACAGGGCCAGACCCTAGAAGGAGCCAACATGAAAGACCTCAAGAGAAAAAGACTTATTTGCTAGGGGCCAGACCTCAAGACAAAGACTAAACAAATACACCCACCCACATACCTCCCTAGTTGTAAACATCAGGGATTGATATTCTAAGTAGATATCACCTTGAAGAGACCCTGACACAACCCCCTACAGGAAAAGCCCATGTTCTGTATTCAAGCCCCTTGCTACCTTCCCCATTTGACCCCAATTTAATCAATTTTCCCTGACCAATTCTTATTGTCTGACCATAGTTTTTTCCATCTCCCGGACCTTGGACCCGCTGCCTCCCTTCTTGGTTTTGTCCTAGAAAAGTCCCTGAAAAAGACAATGCACTCGGGTCCCCCTTCTATCCCTCTCTTGGACAGAAGCTTTCTTTCCCTCCAATATATTCTGCTCTTGAAAAAAAAAGAAGCAGAGACTTCTTTGAAATAAAATATACCTTAACCAGATGATATTTCAAAGGGATTTACCAGAGGGGGTCTATCTCATTTATCTCATAAGTATGGAACACACTTGTCTTCTCAAAAGCCCAAGAAATACTCACCCTTGTATCCATGCTCACAGCAAAAATAAAGTAGTAACACAGTCAAAAGAAGCTCTCACATAATACTAGAATAAACTTGGAACTGAACTGCAGAATCATATTTAGAATACACTTCAGAATGACATACCAATTACAAATTTTCAAATGACACATTTTAAATGAACAGTGTAATTAATTATTAAGGATTCCACAATGCATGACAAGAAATGTATATTTGAGTTATTACAAGGACCCAAATGGGTGTTTAACACATAACAATTAGTTTCTATATTAGAAAAGAACCAAGATATTAATTTAAGCAAATCAGAGAAAACAGTGCAGAGGAAACAGCATTAATGGAGCTGTGAGCTGCGTGTGTCACGTCCCTCTGGATCCCATTCTTTGGGGAGTCTGAGACCAAGGCAAACTGTGACACTAACAGGGCCATGCCTGACCTCAGGGAGGTGAGCACCAGAGAGAAAATTAGAGAAGGTAAAAGTGATAATCACTTCACAGAAAATAGGACATTGTATTGCTCTACGTTTGTGCAGATCACACAGGACAACACAGAAAAAACTATTAAAAAATATTAGAGGTTTTATTGAAAAATTAATGTAGTCCAATACATTAAAATCTAGAAGACAGGCTGGGGATAAGGCTCAGTAGCACAAGCGCCAGCGTGGCAAGCACAAGGTCCTGAGTTTGATCTGTGGTACCACAAAAAAAAAAAAAAAAAAGTCTAGAGACAGAAGTGCTACCATTATGTGGCAGAATCAGACAAAACTGTACAGACACAAAATAGCACAGAATACGGTGCAGTACATAAAATGCTATGCACTTGCAAATCACAGGGCATATGATGAAAACATTAAAGTACCTACAAGAAACTAAAATCAGTAAGATACCATACAACACACAATATCCTCATATTAACATACAGAAATACACTAGGTAAATATGTATCAGGTCTGAACAGGTCGATTGAAAGTGGTCAGCATTACTGCATGTGCAACTCACAGTGACAATTATGCAAATGTTAAATCACATAGGAAAGAGGTATAAAAAGCATAAACTCCTACACCATTCAGTACGACTCTTCAAACTACGTGCATTAAGTATCAAAGATCTATAGTCATTATATATGCAGTGTTGCTTCTTTCTCTGCACTCAGGCAAAAACTGCATGTAGCTGAGAATGCGCTGCATCAAGATCAAAAGTGTGGGTTTCACAGGCAGCGCCCTGAAGTTGTCTGTTATCCTGATTTCACTTGCCCTAACTTAAACTCCTAAAATATCCTCAGACTTTTGGCGTTATAAGCTATAAAAGCTAATGTATTCATCATATTCATTTATTGTATGGCTCTGGATGGAAGACAGAATTTTATACATGCTCTCCAGGGAGAGAACGCTGGTTTTTATTATAACCAATGTTAGTTTTTTTCAATTTGAATGTGATTTTTAAACACCCTATGATGACTTTAGAATTGTGGGGGAGGGCAAGTTAATTTTGGAGTTTAACATCATGACAATGAAGCCCAGAGTGGAGGACCCAACTCCTGCATTTCAGATGTCATATTTAAACTTTTATCACATTTACTATAATGCACTTTGCTATCACTGGAAAAAAATACCCATCAATGTCACATTGCTCTATGGTAGACCAAAGTGAATCTAGACTTAGGAGAACTAATCAATAGCAGGGGGCCAGAATGTTAGCTGCAGGCAGCCCAACCCTCAATCATTTCCCTGTGCTGAGGCAGGGACTTAGCATGGTACATTTTCCATGCTATATATAGCATGGAAACCTGCTATATATGAAACCTGTCTTTCCTCCTCACAGGCTCAAAGTTTCTCTCCTTTGGCATACTAGTTTCTCCAAAGTAATGTTCACACCTTGAAGCACCAGAACTTCAGTCTCCTTACATTTCTTGATTTGAAGACATCTCGGTTATTGGTAAAGACCTATCTGAAAGTGTCTTCGTGTGACAAGGAAGCATGACCTATCAGACAACTTCTGGTGTATGACCCCTTCCTCTCAGGCTCTTTCCCTACTGAGGAATCTCCATTGGAAGGTTGAAGATTTGCTTTTGAGAGGACGAATGAACTTGATACCAATATCCAAATGCAAATTCTAATAGCCATGTAACTCCATAGAAAAGTAAGAGAGACTTTGACCCTTATTACACCAAGGGTCTATTGGTTGCTGTCAACCACATGTGCAGTGGGCCCTCTGCCATGAGCTGTAAACCAGTTATCTGCAAAGAAACACAGAGCATCAGAAAATCACCACAAAACACTAATTCTTTCTTTTTCTAAGCTTTGCCTTCACAAATATTCTTGAAATATGCTATTTTCTAATTCCATCAAATCATTGCAGAGAAAATGCAAACATTTTACAATACAACCACTATAGCAACCAGAATCACTTCCTCAGAAAGAAAAATCAAAATGATCTGTATGAGAGACACAAGGAGCTGGGGATATGGCTCAGCAGCACAAGTGCCTGCCTGGCAAGTGCAAGGTCCTGAGTTCAATTCCCAGTACCAAAAAAAAAAAAAAATGTAAAGGAGAGACACAAGCTTTCCAACATTCTACAGCTTGTCCTACTTGAGTCCTTCATGATGGTCATAGATTCAGAGCAATAAAGTAATTTTTATCACAATAAATCAAATTTACCAAAATCTTATTTTTAAGCGACAAAATTTATCAGAAAATATCCAACGTGAATTGTCCATTTTTTCCTGTGAATTCCTTCCCTCCCCATTCTATTTGAGTATAACATCCCAGGTCCTCTATCTCCACTGATACTCTATTCATCTTTTTAAACTATTTCTGTACACACACACAACTAACGCATGTGGTCATTTCTATAATAAATTTGGGCACCTCAGAAGTTCCTCTGCCTTTCAAAGAGTCAACAGGGCCAGTTAAATCCTTCTGAGGTTGAATCACACCATTCAATTGAAATTATGCAACTGAAGCTGTGCTATAGGGCATATGAGGACACTTCAGTGTATACTGCAGAAATACTTGTAATGGCTAAGCCTAACTCTTATCATAATGTTAAATACTCAGCCCAGTACCTGCCAATTGAAAATTTCCATTTTATCACCTTGTCTGGGTGATATATGCCAAACTGTATGACCAAGCGGGGCACATAATGACAATAAAAATTTAAAAGATCAAGAAAATAAACAAACAAACAAAATCCCAGAGTAGTGTGCACATTTCCACACAGTGTGATCCAGTTCTCCTGCTGTTGTTACTCAGGGGAAACAGGCAGAAACAGTTAGGTCAGGCTGGTGTTCACAGGGGACTGTGTGAAGACTTGAAGGAGTGGCTCTATAGGTGATATTTGAGTTTGAAAAGGAAAATGACCTCACCATTGTGAAGGTAACAGAAGACAAAGGGATGGAAAATGCACAAAAATAAACCCAATTATGCAAACAATGTTCCTGTGCTTTAGATTCTTCAGACCTGCTCAATTCACATACCTTGAACTATATTCAGGAAATTTGCGTAACAGAAAGCCAACTTTATAACAGAACACTGAACATGTACATTACTGAATGCAGCACACTATAAATCCCGGGTTGTTCACACATGGTTCCCTGTCTCTGAGAGAATGACTCATTACTGCTGCCCCTAACATGGTGAGGGAGGGTTCTGTATTATTGCTATGGAACACTAGTGTGAACAGTGCATAAATTTTAAAATTATATGTAAGATTTTAACTACAAAACTTTTTTTTTTCATATCTAGCCAGGCATGGTGGTGCACACCTGTAATCCCAGCACTGGGGAGGCTGCGGCAGGAGGATCCTTGGGAGTTGAGACCAGCCTAGGTTACAAAGTGAACTCAAGTTCAGCAAGACCCTGTCTCAAAAAGACAAAACAAAAAACCTGTTTTCTTCACACTCAGAGACTTAACTAAAGGCCTCATGGACTTTACAGAACTTAAGTTTAAAATGGATATAAACCCATAATTTTCAATTCATAATGATAAAGGGGTTCGCTCAGTTATGCAGGGCGGCCTTGGTGAGTTCTACTCCTAAATCTCCCAAGTGACTGGTATTAGTACCATGCCTCAGTGATGTTTAAGCAAACACTAAATTTTTGGCAAAACTTGGTTACGTTAAGAATGAATACATTTACCCAGGCATGGTGGCGCATGCCTGAAATCCTTGCACTACACTGGCTGATGTAAGAGATTCGTGAAGAGTTCAAGACCAACCTGTGGTTACATAGTGAGTTCAAGGCCAGGCTGAACTGCAGAACCAGACCTAGTCCACCCCCAAAAAGGAAATAAGCAAAAGGTATAACTGGCATGTTAGAACATGACTGTCAGTTCAATAGTCCAGGAGGTGGCAACATTATCAGAAGTTATCACAGGTCTCAAAATGTAAAAAACACATTTTTTTCTTAATTTAGAAGCATACAGGTAAAATAAAAATTTCTCAATTTAGCCCCCAACAATTAGGAATGTCAAACATGCCCTAAAATCTTTGATGTGCAACAGAAACTCTTTCCTGTTTTACTTCAACTCTGATATCCAATATATTTTCTGAGTTTCCAGAAATTTAAATTACAAATATCTATATACACTGCAATAGTAGTGTTCTCATTTCATATTCAAAATGATAAGTTGAGCTGATCAGTAGACACAGGAGAAATATTAACCTATAACTAAGTTTCCCTCCTTTCTATAGGCCAGTGACTTTTTCTGACTCTCACCAAGAAAGCAAAAAATCTTTCAATATTATCACACTAAATCAAGCTCACTTCAGAAGTACCTTACTGTTCTGGTTGCTGACGGTGCCACCTGCTCTCTCATTTCTTTTTTAATCACCTTGGCTCTTCTTATTCAAAAAGTTGTTTTGTTCTTATTCTTTCATATGCAAGTGGCTCTTAACTCTGGGCATCTACCCCCACTGCAGTAGTTGCTCCATGCAAAGTCCATCTCAGCCACTGTTTCGATTCTCAAGTCAATATCTAGACCTGCCCCAAGAAGTACAGCATTATTTCAGAGATGACACCCACTTCCCTTTCCACTCATATATTTATCAGCCCTGTTATTGTTTTTCTCATTGTGGGATTAACAGGCAGCAGCATCAGGAAGTTTTTCTGGGCAGGAAACCTTTTTTTCTCCCCAGCTAATAAAACCTCATCCCCTGCATATTTTTCAACTTTCTAAACTCTAAGGAATGCCTCAGTAACCCCATTGTAAAGAACAGTTTCTGCTGTTAGCTTATAAATAAGGCACCCAGCTAGGGAAAGAGGCTGAGGCAGAGTTGGGCCTTAGTGGTTATGAAAAGAATTAAAATGCAGATAGATGACTCTGGACTTTGAACCACTAGTGAACTTTCTTCCCCACAATAAAATGCAGTACCTTTTCTACTAAAGTTGTAGCTGCTGCCTACTAAGCTCCTGAGTTTCTAGAAATTTAAATTACAAATATCTAGTTTTTCCTATAAAATCTGTTTCCTGTAGACCCTGCATGCTGAGGAGATGGGTTAGACAGCCTGGGCTCAAAGAGGTTGCTCTGGCTGGCTGTGGTGTCTCATGACTATACTTGGAGCACACAGGAGGCTGAAGGACGAGGATGGCCAAGAGTTTGAGGCCAGGCTGGGCGACACAGATGAACCCTGTAACCCAGAAAAAGAAAAGGAGTTTATATTTTAAATCCATAGAGCCATGCGTCACAGGAGGCCCGGCTGCCCACTTGGGCTGCATCCTGACCACCAAGGAGCGATTCTCATTTCTTTATTTGGCTCTAGATCTCATTTGCTCAGCGCAGTGAGATTAGTTCTGTTTATGCAGTAACATCCCTGCCAGTAGAGGTGTCACATGAATCCTCACAAATGATATTTTCACTTTCAAGATGCAACCTAGGTTTGCCCCCAACCACCGCACTCTTCAAACTGGTGAAGATACCGGTGTGCCTGGGCTGCCCAGAAGGCATTTTATGCTTACAGTGTCACAATGGGGACAGTATGCAGGGGATACAGAGCTGTCCCTGCCTGAGCAAAGGGAAAATACTGACAGATGATAGCTGAACCACCAATATCTTAGGAAGACCTCAGTGTCCGGATCTAAGCAGGGAGGCTGTAGATTGTCTTAGCTGGTTCTGGCCACCCTCTCCTCAGAATTCACACAATTCCATCCCACTCCCAGTTCCCATCCCATATTGTTACCATTGTGTGGCTTGAGGGTCTCCCAGGATCCTTTGCAGACCTCAGTAAGAAGTAACACAAAAATGTCTAGTCAACAAGCAGCTCTCAGCAATGAACTCACATGGAGCACTTCCGCACCAAGACCCTGGAAGATCCCGCCTCCCTTGTCCCACCTGATTGGGTAGTTCAGACAGCCTGCACTTTCAGCAGTGATTGGTTCCTGGGGCTGTCTCTGTCCTATGATGTCAACCTCACCTTGCATGACTAATACTTGCTTTTAAGGGTTTTATTCCTAGCTTTCCAGAGTTGCTCTGAATTCTTTTTTTTTTTTTTTTTTCTTTTTGAGACACAGTCTCACTATGCACTTCAGGCTGGCCTTGAGCTCAGTTTGTAGCCCAGGCAGGCCTCAAACTCACAACCATCCTCCTGCCTCAGTCTCCTGAGGGCTGTGGTTACAGGCCTGTGCCACCACACCCGGCCTTGCCCTGAATTCTTAAAGGAGTGTGTGCTGTCCTGAAGCTGTGTCACTAGATCACTAAGAAGGCGCCTGGGTGAATGTCGTATTTAAGAACTGACTCCTTAATAACAGAAAGCATTCTGAGGCCAGGCCATCCTAAGACAAATGGGCATGCGTGGGGACTCTTGGGAATGAGGCTGTATGCATTTTGCTAAGATTTTTACACACTGTGTCTCAGTCTACTCATTTTTATTCAACTAAATTAGTATATAACCATCAGGAGTAATATATTATTGTGCAAGTACTACACATAAAAATAAGGAATTTCTAAAAAAGAGTAAAGATGAAAAAGTAGCAAACAGTCCAACTCACTCGGACAAGCTCCATACTGCATTCAGTGTCATAAAAAATACCTACGTTTGGAAGATAAATACAGCCAAGCGTGAGGTTCATAATGATTGCTAAAACAGAGTCCCACACGTGATCGCTTCTTGGTAATAAATATGGCATAGAAAGAGAATTTAGACTGTAAGCAAAAACATATTTTTTTGTGGTACCGTGATCAAACTCAGGACTTAGAGCCTGCCTATATACCCAGCCCAGCAAAAACATTTTTTGCCAAAATATATATATTTATATATTTTCAGCTCTAGGGTGACTACATTACTGCATTAACCCTTTTCTTAATTAGTGACTCAAATTTGTATCTGGAGTTGCTTTTAACCAACCCATACATTTTAGATGTAAGACACAAACAGGAAGCAAGAAAACCTAACAAAGCTCACACAGGAATTTGCAGATAGGCAATGGTACTGGCCTTGGTATCCTAGTAGGCAGCTGAGGTAGGTAGAATATTATCTGCAGTCAGACAGGGCCAGTAGGAACGAAGGAGCCAATACAGAGGACAAGATACCTTGCAAATGGAGAGGAACTTGCCAGAGCCAGACCTCAAGCCAAAAGACTAAACAAATGCACCACATACCTCCCTAGGGATGGACCTCAGGGATTGATATTCTAAATAGGGGGCCATCACCTTGGGCAGTCACTGACCCAGCCCCTCACAGGAAAGGCCCCCGTTCTGCATTCACGCCCTCTTGTTACATGAATAGCTTCCCCATTTGATCCTGATTTAACCAATTGTACCTGAACAATTCTTACAGGCTGACCATAGTTTTGTCCCACCTCCTGCCCACCTTGTGAGTTCCCATTTTTTCCCCTACCTTGGACCTGCCTCACCCCCTCATTTTGCTCTATAAAATCCCTAGAAAAGACAGGGTCCTGGGCAACCCACTCAGGCCCTCTTGTATCTCTCTCTCTCTCTCAGACAGAAGCTTTCTTTCCCTCAATAAATTCTGCTCTTAACCTGCATTCTTCCTAAAATTCATTCTTTGACTTTACAGAACACGAACTCATCCCAGATATCATTCAGGTTGGGAGTTTCTATTTGCCTGTATCTCTAGGACCCAGTAAATTTCAAGGGAACGGGATTTTTGCCTCTTAATGAAAGCACTAAGGAACAAAGGCTCTCAGATTTCTGAATCTGGAAGGGGCCTTTAGATTCCAGATGGGATTTCCTACAGCCTGCATTTGAGGGGCTAGAGACTCATCATCCACCTGTGGATAAAGCAAATTCTCTGGCCCAGACACCTGCTGGTGATGCTTCAGGAAAACCAGAAGGCTTGCTGATGAGTCCCACATTCCTGCAGACTGTCTCTACCAGGGCCCCAGAAGGGAGAAGGGGGAGGGGGAGGGGAAGGGGGATGGGGAGGGAGATGGGAAGGAGGGGGAAGGAAGAATGAAGGGTGATAAAACAAAGACAATCACCAAGTAGAGACATTTGAAAAATCAAGAAAAGGAGAATATGAATATCAAGAAACTGTAATATACTATCTTAAACAAATATCTGTTCTATTTCCTATACATATTGTGCTTGCTTTGACAGCACATATACTATTTCCTATATATATAAAATTAAATCAGAAAGGGAGACCAGGAGAGAAAAAAAGAAGGAGAACACAGAGACATAAAGAGGAACAGAGAGAGACAAAGGTGGAGAGGGAGAGATAAAGACACAGAAACAGAGACAGAGAGATTGGAAAACATTACCACTGTACTTCATAAAGTGCAAATTTCTCAGTTACACAATATAAAGGTTATTCATGCTGCTAAAATCTCCAAATTTGGGCCAAGCATATACCTCAGTGGTGCCCGCCTGGCAAATGCAAGATCCTAAGTTCAATTCCTTGAACCAAAAAAACAAAGCCTTCAAATTTATAGGTTACTGTAAAACATATGCAAGTACGTTCACTTTTCTAGCAAAAATGCCTATGTACCTCAAAGTCAAAAGTTAAGTATAGGGGCTGGGGGTACAGCTCAGTGGCATAAGCGCTTGCCTGGCAAGCGCAAGGTCCTGAGTTCGATCCCCGGTACCGGAAAAAAAAAAAAGTTAAGTATATTCTTGAGGCATAAAACAAAAATCTTTACTTAGAATTTGGATGTTTCACAGGGAATCTGCTGCTTATGTATGTCAGGATCTCTTCAAGTCACATGATGCTTAAGACAGAGAAGAAAGGCCAGAGGCTTACAAGAAGACCTAGCTTCCTGCACCTGTGTTTAGGCCCCGACAGGTGTTTACAGGAGCCTCAGTGCCCCCTACTGATTCAGAATTACCCTGCAGTGAGGTCATAAACTGGTTCACATGGTGTCCATTGCCCAGTAATCCATTGCTGCATCCCTTGCTAATATATCATCTCTTGTACTTCTCTCAGCATTCTAAACTCCATGCAAAGACTCACTTCAATAGTCCAGTTGTAAAGAACAGTTTGTTACTTAGCTTATAAATCAGTCCTCTAGTTACAGAAAAGGTCTGAGGCAGAGGTGGGAAAGTTTTGATAAGAATTAAAATGAGACAAGACAATGACCCAGGACTTTGAACTAAGAGTGAGCTTTCTGCCCAACAAAGAATGCAGACTTGTTCCTACTAAAAGGAATCCCAGCCACTCCACACTAATCACCTGAATTTCCAGGAATTTAAACTACAAATAACCAATATTTCTCTACAATCCATTTCTTCTAAAACCTGCATGCTGAGGAAGTTGCTTACAGAGCCTGAGTTCAAACCGTTTGTTTTCAACAGCATGGCGGCTTATGCCTGCAATCCCATCACATCAGAAGCTGAAGCAGTGGGATCCTCAAGAGTCTGAGGCCAGTGCGGGCTACATAGTGAGTTGAAGATCATTCAGAACTGCATAGCTAAACTCTGTCTCATGAATATAGAAAAGAGGTTGGTTTAAATCCACCAACCATGTGTAAGACGTGGCCACTGAACGGCTGAGCAGTTTCTGTGCTCTATCTGTTTACAATTCACACTGTATTGAGCACCACATGCAAACCACTTGAGATGCATCTTAGATCAGGGCGCTCTTCTACTTTCTCCTTTTGGTTCAGGACCTTCTTCCTCAAAGATGTTAGATTTTGAGATCTGTTTATGCAATAAAATCATTGCCAGTAGAGATCTGACATACACGGGCTGGAGGTACAGCTCAGTGGGCTAAGTGCTTGCTGCTAAGCACTACGGCCCTGAGTTCGATCTCCGGTCCCGGGAAAAAAAAAAAAAAAAAAAAAGAGATCTGACATACATAATTCAAATGATTACTTTGTAATTGCTGAGGATTGAACCCAGGCTTGCCTCAAAATCACTGTGCTTCTCAGACTGGTGGAGATACAGCAGTGCCTGGGGCTGCCCAAGAAGGGCTCCTGGGTTCGCAGTTTCACAGTGCAGAGAGTATGCTGGGAACTGAGAAATGTGCCTGCTGGGCAAAGGGGAAGCCGGACAGGTGATAATACAGGACCAATGACTCAGGAAGACCTCAGGGTCTGAAGCTAAGCAGCCAGGCAGGAGCTTGCCATAGCTGGTTCTGGCCACTTCCTTCTAGGGCCCGCAATTCCATTCCATTCCCTGCCCCCACACCATCTCATCACCAGTGCAAGGCTTCAGGTTTTCTGAGGAGCTTTCACAGTCTGCAGTAAGTAGAAATCTCACAGAAAGATGGGCTAATCAGCTGGAGAGTTTCAGCAACACACTCAGTGTGTACACTGGTGCCATGAGGGAAGAAACGCCCCACCTGTTTGGGTAATTGAGACACCCTGTGCCTTCATCTCTGATCAGCTCTGCTCCACGGCCAGCCAGCTGAGCTGAGCTTGACAAGATAAACCAATCTCTCCCAGCAGGAGGGGAGCACAATGATACCTTGTATATCAGGAACTGCAGGACCAGTCTCTCTCCGTGGACTCCAGTCTCACCTCACCTGAGGAGTCCTTGCGTTGAAGGGCTTGACTCCTGCTTTTCCAGACCTGCCCTGGTTTTCTTAATGCACTCAATGGACTCGTCTAGGAAGTGGATTAGAAAAGTGCTCTGAGGGGTCCAGGATGATGATCTATGGATGAATTTTCTTTGCTGACTGAAAATTATGAGTCCAGGCCAGCAGAGGACAACACGGAATGGGGGGGTGCTGCTGTTGGCAATAATGCAGTGGGCTTCATTGCCAAGATATTCACAATATACTCATTTTCACTCAACTAATTTAGTATATGTCCACCAAGAGCAAACACAATTATTGTGTAAATGAAGAAATTAGAGATAAATTGTAGAAAATTTATGCAAAAGACTAAAGATAAAAGAATTCAGCATGACATGGTGGTGCACACATGTAATCTCAACATTTGGGAGGCTGAGACAGCAGGACAGTTACAAGTTCCAGGCCAGCCTGTGCTACAAAGTGAGTTTAAGGCCAGCCTAAACTGCATAGTGAGACCCTGTCTCAAAAAGACAAAGAAAACAATTTGACTCCCCCACGCAAGCTACATACTGTTTCCAATATCATTAAACCTGCCTTAACTCGGAAGATAAACATAGCCAAGCATGAGGGTCAGAGTGATTGATGAACCACCACCCCACAGTTGATCTACTGGTTCACTTCCTGAGGAAGCTGGGATAGAAAAGGACTTTAGACTCCAACTAAACACTTCTGTAAATACTGTAAAGCTAAATTTATTGAGACAACATGAGAAAATGCAAATTACCTTTGGCCTCTATTATTATAAGAGATGCTCAAAGTGGGGCCATCATCTCCCAGATACTTAGTATTCCCATGAACTCTGGAAACATGCACTCAGTTTTGGTTCTGCTCCCTCTCTCTCCCTCTCTCCACTATATTTGTGCGTTAGTCTATTTCTGAATTGTTAATTCCAAATGGTGTCTATGGTTCCTTTAAACAAACCCATAAATTTTAGAGATTAGATACTGACAGGAAGAAAGAAAACCAGATAAATCTCACTTAGAAATTCAGATGTAGACAATTCTAGCTGGGTTTGGATCCTGGGGCCTGGGGCACATCCAGAGAAAAAGGTCTTTTGTCCTTACTGAACTCAACCAGGAACAAAGGCCCTCATCTAGCTGTACTGGACACACGACCTCCTTAAATGATAGCTGTCCGTCACTACCCTATTCTAAATAAAGTTTTGTAGCTTTCCCTTGTGAACTTTGTATCCCAAATTCCTTATTGCTGTGAAGTTTACTGTTCCCAGTTGTGTATGGTACTGTGATATTGTATGAACTCCAGACACGAGCGGGTCATGCAGAAATTCCATCTGTCTTTCTTTTCTTTTTGGCTTCCACCCTTGGAGAATCCAGAAAACTTTTTTTCTCTTCTTTTTTCCCATAAAAAATTCTCTCAAACTACACTTTTTGCTTGAAAAATGTATTCTTTGACATTGTGAGTCCAGGATCTTAGTCTGTATAGAATTAACAGTTTCAATACGTATTTTAAGTAAAGATTACCGGTTGCTAGTTAATAATGTCATATATTTTTCAAACTACATAATAACCTTGAACTTTGAATTATAGATTTCCTTAAAAATGTGTTGCTGGAGAATACGCAGGCGCAGGTGGCAAGCCGAAGAAAGGGGACCTTCGGGCCTTTTGGAGAGGAACCAAGTGAATAAGAAGATTGTTTCATGACCTCCACAAGAGGTAGAATGAAAGCAGTTCCCATCAGCTCAAGATGAGATGGATTAAGGGAAAGTTCATATGGTATAGTTTCCAAGACCACCCACAGCTCTGAGACTG
>PVLD010031877.1:0-15263 GCA_004027595.1 Dinomys branickii
ATTTCTGCTTTAAGCTCTTTCATGGCCTGTTGGAGTTGTTTAATTTCGGATGCAATCGTTTCATATCTTGAAGTTATGAGGCTTCCTGATTCCCTTGTTTCTTCCTGTTCAAAACTTGTTCTGGGTGGGGTTGAGTTTTGAGACTGCGTTTTGCCCCTCTGTTTTCCCATTTTTGGGTATCAGATTCAAGATGTGGAGCAGTTATTGGAGTACCTGCAAGCATGAAGGTTCCAAGGTGCCAGTCTATCCTTTGGGGCTTTCTGGGCGGCTCGCCCGATGCGCACGGAACGTGAGACCGCTGGGCGTTGCCGCCGCCAGAGAGCCGATCTCTGTCGGGAGTCGCCGGAGAGCTGCGCCGGGTCGGGGGGGCGGGAGGGATCGAGCCGTCCGTATTCTCGGGGCGCCAGGACCCAGCAAATCCCTCTGTCCGCTTCCGGCGGCGCTTGGGACCCCCGCGCGGCTCGCCCGACACGCGCGAAACGTGGGATTGCCGGGCGTCTCCGCCGCTAACAAGCCGATCTCTGTCGGGAGTCGCCGGGGGGCTGCGCCGGCTCGGGGGGCGGGAGGGATCGAGGGGTCCGCGCTCTCAGGGCGCTAGGACCCAGCAAATCCCTCTCTCCTCTTCCGGCGGCTTTTGGGGCCCTCCGTGCGGCTCGCCCGACACGCGCGAAATGTGGGACCGCCGGGCGTCTCTGCCGCCACCAAGCCGATCTCTGTCGGGAGTCACCGGGGGGCTGCGCCGGCTCGGGAGTCGGGAGGAATCGAGGCGTCCGTGCTCTCAGGGCGCTAGGGCCCAGCAAATTTTTCCGCTCCCGGCGGCATTTGGGGCCCTCCACGCGGCTCGCCCGACACGCGCGAAACGTGGGATTGCCGGGCGTCTCCGCCGCTAGCAAGCCGATCTCTGTCGGGAGTCGCCGGGGTTTGCACCGGTTCGGGAGGCGGGAGGGCCCGAGGCGGCCGCGCTCCCACTGCGCCTGGACCGATCCCCGCTTCTTCCCCACGGGGATCGTCCCTGGCTCCCAGCGTCTGGGGCTTTCCCACGTCTCGCCCCGGCAGCCTAGTCCACCCTACCACATCTCCCCCGGCATCTCAGAGAAATACGCCCAGTTTAAACTTCCCAGCCGAGGTCCCGGCATTCACGCTCACCAAGTCTGTCTGGAGCTGGTGGTGTTTATTAAGGAGGTTCGCTCCCTTGCTGCTCACCCGGTCGCCATCTTCCCCGGATTCAACAGTTTATTTTTTTAATGGGTTCTGATTCATATATCACCCATGCTGGCCTTGAATTGCCACACTCATGAGATCCTCCTGCCTCAGCTTTCTGAGTAGCAGTGTTCCCAGTTTTACAATGGGATACTATTTAGCCATAAAAGGCCATAAAATTCTGATACTTGGTACAACATGGGTGAAACTTGAATACAATCTGTTAAGTGAAATACGTGACACATAGAAGGATAGATAGAACTCCTTACATGACTTATCTAAAATAAGCCAATTCACAGGGACAGAAAATAGGTTAGAGGTTATCAGAGACTGGAGGACGGGAGAACAGGAAGTCACTGATTTTGGTCAGAGATCCTCTTTGGGTAATGAAAAAGTTTTGGAAACAGGGTGGCAGTTGTACAACATTATGAGTGTAATTAATGCCACTAAATTGTACATTTAAATGGCTGAAATAATAAACTATATTGTATAGATATATATTACCAGAGTTTATAAAATTTAATGTGATATATCAAAACCCATTGAATTATTCATTTTAGATGGGTGAATTGTATAGGATGTGAACTATATCTCAATAAAGTTATGTTTAAAAAAATAGTAAATGGTCTTTAAGCCCCCTCCCAGGGCGGGGATTTAGCTCAGTGGCACCGCGCCTACCTGCCAAGCCTGAGACCCTGAATTCAGTTCCCAGTACCAAAACAACAATAACAACCCCCCCCCAAATCCCGCCCACAACTAAATTTTGTGATCTTTTTTCACACTCTAAAAATGGGTTATACCCAGTGTTACTAAGATCTAGCTGACCTGGGTGGGGCTCTTGTGGGGGAGGCTGTGATGTATGGTGACAGTGTGAACCTTCCTCTCAATTTTTCTGTGAACCTAAAACTGCTCTAAAAAAATAGTCTTACTTTAGAAAAAAAAATAGTAAGTCTCCAGTTGTGTTCTGGGCCCTGGATTCTTTTTATTGTTTGAACAGAACAGAGCTTAGCACACAGCACTAGGTAAGTGTTTATTATGATCATCAGCATTTACTTCAGAGAGACTGGGTGAGGCCACTGTGGGGAAGAAGGAACAGAGTCAGAGACAGTCAGAGGAAAAACGATTTTCTCAACAAAGCTCAGCCATCTATGATAGCTGGAATTTAAACTCAAGTTGCACAGCTTGGGAGCCCAGGCTGGCATCACTCACTGCCCCCCAGAGTGACTTATGCTAGGAACTGCTGGCAGATGGTCTCATCACTCTTCTGCTTACTCAGAATGAAATAGTACCATTTTACTCACTACTCTCTTCCCAGCCCATTGGACAATTCAGGTCACAGCACTTTGAAAGTGCGAACTGCTATCCAGTGTTATTTAGAAGTCAGCTTTGTAAAATTATGTTGTGGACAGCTTCAGCTAAAGCTAATATCCTACTAAGAGAAATATGATCACTGTACCTTCTTTTGTGAAGTCAAAGCTTCAAGATAGTACTCAAAATTCAATAAATAGGTTTTACTGTACTATGTCGATGAACAAAGCTTTAAAGTATGGAAGGACAGCAATGGAGGACAGATATTTCACAATGGAATTCAAACCTCAGCTGTTATTTCTGAGCCATCTGACATCTCACATTATATTTAGCAGGAATGTATGACAATATTACTTTGATTTTTTGCTGGTCCCGCTTAATTTCTGCATCCAGTTGTTTCTTTTTATCATTTTCTTCTCGAAGTCTCTTTTGCAGCTGTACCTTTTGATACTTCAAGTGATCTATATTTTGCTCTAGTTCATTAGCACATTTCGCCTTTTGGATCGACAGTGATGCCAATTTCTTACTATCCTGTTGGTTCTTCTGTAAGACCTGAGATTACACGGAATATTTCAAGATGAAAACATGCATCCCTTACACTCCCCAACTGCATTCAATCTTCAGTCAGTGAGAAGGGCACCCATTTCCTCTGTTTCCATTTATTTTTGGTAAGTTCACCAGCACTTTGATAGGTATCACAAGGGAATATTGTTTCTATAATATAAAAGCAGTAGATAAAAAGAACCAGAGGAGTCATTCTATAAAATTCAGTATGATCAGATTAACATATGTATCTACAAATGGCTTCCTTATACAAAAATCTCTATGAAATGGAGTATTTCTCACTGGGTAGTTGTCTGCTTGTTTTCCAGTGCTGGGGACTGAACCTAGGACCTCATGCATACTAGACACTCTACCACTAAGCCACATCCCCAGCTCTAGAGTATAATTTTTAACTTTAGCTATTTCTGAAGTTATAGCTAAATTCAAGCATTAGGAAATACTCTACAAGCAAGTTCAAAGCCACCCTGGACTACACAGTGAGATACCATCTCAAACAAAACAAAACAAAACAAAAACAAAAAGACTAAGGTGTATTCAGTTATTTACCTTTCTTAAACCAATCAGCTATGGTTTCTGAAAACTGTCCAAAATAGTTTCCACTTGTTCAGTGTCAACAAATACTGGTGTTTTATAGGTACTGTTTAATCTTTATTTAATCTTCTGCCTCTCTGAAAAGGGTACTATTTCTCTGATTGTCATTACCCTTATTTCCCTTCATGCAGTTTTTGATATCAAGATTAAAGTTATATATATATATATATATATATATATATATATATATATGTGGGGCTGGTGATAGTATTCAAGACCTCATACATGCTAGGCAAACACTACATCACCAACCCAAAATAATATACTTCCTCAATAAAGAAATATGCTATCCAGCCTGGCAAGCGCAAGGTCCTGAGTTCAATTCCTCATCCAAAAACAAAAAACAAAACAAACAACAACAAAAAAGATATGCTATCCAGATTATAACATATATAAACCAACCAGCACACTCACTGGAAAGATAATTAGACATTCAATAAAAACTGAATCACACTCCTCTCCAGACTTGATACAAAATTCCTCAAGGATTCCTGAATAAGTAAGAATTTCTCACTTAAGAAAGGAAGACTTGAAAGTTTTCTCAAGTACAATTTTAAGTTACCTGGACTCTGAGTTTTGCAGCATCCAACTTTTTACGGAATTCTTTCTGCAGTTTTATCTTCAGAGCGGCATCAGAAAGGTCTTTGCTCTCCAGCTCCTCCAGCTTCTTCTCTGTCTCAGCCAGCTCGACTTTTGCCTGTTCTGCTTCATGCTCCAGTCTCGTTACTTTCGGAGAATACTGTCTTCTTACAGACTTGGCATCACTACCTTTACCACAACAACAGTAACAACAGCTGTAAAACATGGAAGTGCTCTGCTCTAAAAAATCCAGCTGAGCACAGTTACTAGTTAAGGCATGGCGTTAAGACCAGCAGAGCCTATCCACTCAAATGCAGCGTTCCCAGCAGGCCCCTCAGTGACCACTCCCACCTGGCGTTGCTCCACCCTCTCAGCCAGTTCATCTTCTCATGCTCGCCTATGACATCTTTGATCCCCTGAATTTACTACTGTATTTTCCTGGCATCAAACCCCAGGTGAGCAGGATCTAGGAGTGGCTTTATCCTCTTGGTTAATATACTCTGGCTTCCTACTACCCATCATCTACCTTCTTGAATTAAAAATTTTTTTAAATTATTATGAAAAATTTTTCAATGTAACAAAAATAAAAAATAATAAAATGAACCCCCACTGCTGCTCAGAGTAGAGTTATGAAAATTTCATCAGTTGTTTCAACAAGCCTTCTTTTGTTTACTATGCTTAAATATTAAAAAGTAATCCCAGATGTTTCACCATCTCACTTTTGCAAACTTCAATAAGCATCCATACAAAATATGGACATAACCCAAAGTCACTATCACACCTAACAATGTTAATGCCCACTGGTCCGCATTCGGACCAACTGTCTCAGTATATCTTTTATAACTGGTTTATTTTACTTGAGATCTAAACAAGGTCCATAATACATCTTAAGCTCCTTAAGAATCTTCTAATATGGAGATGACTCTTTTTCATTACACTGGACTTGCTAAAGACGAACTATTCTAAAATGCCTTTAGGGCCTAGGAAATAGCTCAGCTGGCAGAGTGCCTGCCTGGCAAACACAAGGTCCTGAGTTCGATTCCCAGTACCAAAAAAAAAAAGACTTTCTAAAATGCTTTGAGAGAAATATTTGGAACACACAGAAAACGGAACATACAAATTAGTTTCTGTTCATTCTGAGCCAAGCTACTGACTAAACGTTTGGTTTTCACTGATTCCAAAACTTCCTGAACTAGACTGGCAAATTCCTGGTGGTATGATATGGGAGTCTAGCTTAGGGGATGAGTATCACCAGGAATAGTTTATGACACTGTTATAAACTTATTATACTGCTCCATGGAAAACCCTGTGGTTTTTAATAAAAAGAAGTTACTGAACTAAATGCACAGTGAACTCTCTTTATCTAAAACTGTTAACTATAGAATACATATAACTGCAACCGAAAGTGCAGCTCTGTGATGAAGAATGCACATGTGAGGTCCTGGGTTCAATTTTAAAAAAACATATGACTACTGTGTGTTTTAACAAATCTTGACTTGTTCATCAATTATTCAACAGACCAACAGTTTATGAGCTACAGTGCCAACTATACCATGGTAAAATGCCAAGCTACCACTGACTGTAACACACCCCTTGATTTTGGAAGTCCTAGGACTGACGCAGCATAGTATACATGTTCTCCTATTATGCACTAAAGTGGTTGCAATTTGGGAGAAATCTTCTGTAAGACTTTAAGAAGCATGGATGGCTCTCTTGCTAGCCACCCTGAGAATCTGCAGGAACACTCCAAACCATCCTTGGTTCTAAGGAGGACGAAAATCGGCTCTGAGAAAGTTCAGGCCATCTCTATTTTAAAGCAACCAGGAAGGGTACCCCAGGTTGCAAATGCATGTTTGTTCAGTGAGATCCATGGGTAAATGTTCTCCAGTGCTCCAGGCACTGTCCTACGGCTGTGGGATGGAAAAGCCATTTAAACCCTTGAGTCAGGTCCAATGTATTCCTGAAGTGGTCAGATTCACACATCCGGGACAACTAGAGTTAGGGTGATGCACTGTGCACACAGAACTAGGAAAGGAGGAGGAAGAGCTCTGAGGTGGTAGACCATGAGCTTAGAAACCAAACTTGTAGAAAGAGGACAAAGTGGGAAGGCAGCTTTCTTCTCGCCATAACTGAGGTGTTTGAGTGTGATTACAGCCTACGGTGGGAAGAGAAGGAAAACGGTATTTTCTTCAGCCCCCCCACATGAGACCAGAGAGCTGTTATACTTCGCAGTTGGAGAAAAAGAAATGCTAGTGTCTCTTATTCCTTCAATTCTTTACTGGATTTTGGTGTCATACAGACTGATCCTTTACTGTATATTGGAGGAAAAAATTCAAAAGCCTGAGCTGACTGCACTAAAGCAAGTGGATCTAACTAAAGACAAGGAGAGAATAACCCAATTTGGGAGGATGTGAGGTGAAGGAGAAAAGCTAACAGGCTGGCTTATCTAGGAGAGGAAATCTTTATATCTTTAGAGAAAAAAACTATCCACCTCTGAAATATGAATTTTAGCTAGAGGTGGTGGTACATGGCAAGCTCAGGCAGGAGGATCATGAATTTAAGGTCAATTTGAATTCATAGTGAGACATTATCTTAAAAAAAAAAAATAAAAGCTTTAAAGTCAACATTAAAATGAACTAAGTAAAAAAAAGATGAACTAAGTCAATGAAAAATAGTAATTTAAGATAAGTTAGAGAAGCATCTTGGATATATTCCTAGATGCCTAGTAGAATGGTTTTTCTAAAAGGAAAGGAGGAATTAAGTGCCATAGAGTTTTACCACAACACAGCACTTACATGAGCTAGAACAATTCATAGGTTAAATTCCAGCATAACAGAGTTCTATTATTTGCTCTAAAACACAGTTTGTTATAGCTAATACAAGCTACAGTAGATAATGTTGAGCTTCAAAAACTAAAGTAAATGTCACATCAGAAGCAATTTTAGAAGCTTTTCTTTCTCATATAAGCTGGTTCAACAGGATACTATTACCTGTTTTCACTAGTTCTTTAATCAGACCTTCCCTCATCGTGATGTTAATTGTAAGTTCATTCACTTTTTGTTTAACTCTATTAAGTATGAATTCTGAACTCTTTAACGTTTTCAAATTTGACCCTTGACTTTCCTGGAGACATTCAATCTTTAAATCTTTAAAATAAAAGAAACAAAGCTGAGAAGAATATCTGCTCATAAAATATTCAACAGAAACAGTATTAAAAGAAAAGCAAAATAAATGTAATTTAGAGGTAGAGGAAGGGACAAATAGGAAGGAAAGAGGGAAAACACAAACAGCACTTAGGAATGGTGGGTTTTAGCTTAGCGTAAGTTTTCATTTTCTTAAAATTTTCTTAAATTAAAAAGAGCTAGAGCTGGTGACACATTCCTATAATCCCAACACAGGGAGATTGTGGCAGGAGGATTACAATTTTGAGCCCAATCTGGGCAATGTAGTGATGTAGTGAGAACCTACCCTAAAATAAAAAAATACAAAGTTTCAGGAGGTAGCTCAATGCAAAAGCCATAGGCTCAATCTCCAGTAGTGAAAAAAAAAAAATGCACATGCACACGTGTATGCTTCTGTCTACTGCACAGGTTTGCACACAGTTTGTCACTGTCTCCAGTGGGCATTATTTGAGATATGTATGAAATTTCTAGGTGGGTAGAAGTGTGAATTTGTTCCTATTAACTTGTATTTTATTGTGATCAGAGAATGCCATCTATATCTTGCTAATCTGTATTCTAGCATTGTTAGTTACCATCCTGCACTCGACTATAAATCAGCTGTGTCACTAAGCACACTTTTTCTTAGGCTAATTTTTTTAAAGCTATATACATATACATATATATACATATATACATATACATCAAGGCAGTCTCAGTAAAGGAATGAGTACAACCATTTATATTCTGGCATAAGTTTCTTTCCTGGTTGCAGACCACTTACAAATCGCTCAAGGATGGCTACTCAAACAGCGCTTATCTTTGCTCTTTCTACACTGTTAAAATTACTTCACTTTTACTTATAGTTGGGGCTGGGGTATAACTCAACAGTATAGTGCCTGCTTAGCATGCATCAGGCCTTGGGTTTAGTCCCCAGCACTCACTCCCCGACCAGACAATACTTATAGTCCAGTTTTTGTAAGTATTATATGGATAGGCTTTTTAAAGGATGCTATTTTCATTGTTATAGTCTCTATATCCTTACTTTTCACGTGTTGATCACTCATTGACCAAGAGAGATAAGCTAACATATGCTATTGCATTATATTTTCTGCAACATAAATGCTTTCAATGCTATTATTTGATGCATTAAAAATTCCCATCCATTTGTTCTAAAATATGACAAGCACATAGTAGAAAATTAAGCTATAATGCAAAACAGATCACTAATGGTAGGAGTGAGTTCCACAACACAGGTAAGCAGATATACCCAGCAGATCACACACAATGGACTATAAAATAATCAAGGACACAAACCACATCGAATCAGGTATCAATATAAAAATACTCATTCTAGCCAGGACTAATCTGTAGAAAAACTTTTTTTAAATTAAGGAACAAAAGAGTGAAAAACTAGAGGTAGAACAGAAAACACACAGGATGTTATACCAAGCAAGAAAGCATTCCTACCAAGTTCACATTTTAAGAAGTCCCAGATGCTTCTCAAATTATCTACTGAAAAAAGTTTTAAAAAGTGTGTTATATTCATTATATTTAAATTACTTGAGGAAGTCTACATACCTTCATTCTCCAAATTTGACTTTTGTGTTTCCTCTTGAGTACTGTTCAACTCAACAAGAGAACAAACAGAATCCGGTTTTTTATGCCATGAGTGACTTCTACATTAAAAAGAAAACAGTAAGGATCAAAGTCACTTGTTTGTTCATGTTTCCAAATCTACCCTCAAATTTATTTCTTTAAAAATGTTAATATTAAAAAATTATAGTGCTAAAAAATTAATTACATAAAATAAGCAGACTTTTATTAATATTCCCCAAAATAAAAGGAGCCTCCTTCCAATGTTGGACCTAGTGGAAAACTCATCATATTTGCTGCTACTGAGGTAGCAGAATCAGGAAACCCCAAAAAATCCCTTTGGAAAATTAGAATCTAGTAACTATAAAAGATCAGAAAGCAAAGGTGCTTCTCATTTGTAAGACTGATGACATGTTCAAATACTACTTTCATAACACGTTAGCTGATAGTACATTTAGGAAAAACTACCCACTTTTTTTTTAACTAGAAAAGATAAAACTTCAATGAAAAGAAAACTCTTCTGTATTTATCGCATCATTTAATTATAATAATGTTTATTAAATTACACTATATTTAACATACCTAATTCTAGGTTTCTCTTGATTTGATTCTTCGTCATCACTTTTATCAGAAAATTGGCAGTGGAGAACTTCATCTTGTTCTTCTAGGTGACCCAACAGCATCTGACTTTGTGTTCGAAATCCAGCAAATACTTGATCCAGAGAGTACACAGGAGGACTTGAGTAGACCTTGCAAGTGATTCCCCAACCCAACAAGACAAGTGATTTTTACTTTATTTTTAATTTTTTCCTTTTTTCTTGTTTTGATTTTGTGAGACAGGGTCTCACTGTATAGTTTAGGCTGGCTTTGGACTCACTGCGTAGCTCAAGCTGGCCTTGAACCTGTAGCAATCCTCCTGCCTCAGCCTCCTGAAAAAGATTTTCTACCTTTCTGTGGGCTATCTATTCATTTGGTTGATTGTTTCTGTGCTGTGCAGAAACTTTTTAATGTAGTGTCACTTACTGATGCCTGCTCTTACTTCCTGTGCTGTTGGAGTGGGATTACAGGCATGCACCACCACACCCAGAGATAAGCGATTTTTAAAATGTCTATTTTTTTCCTATTACTCCAAATATTTTAAGGAAGTTATTAGGTACTCTTAGGATGGTTAATCACTAAAAATATGCCTCCCATTAAAAGGTCAAAATTAATTTCACCATACTATTGTGCTTCATGGACACATACTTCTTTCAGAACCTAGACAGCTTTTCTATCTTCAATGATAGCTTGATAGAAAATAGTATTTTAAAACAATAGGATACAAAATCAACACTTAAAAATCAATAGCTTTTCTATATACCAATAATAAACAAGATAAGAGAGAAATCAGGAAACCAACTCCATTAATAATAGCTTCAAAAAACACCTAGAGATCAATCTAACCAAGGAGGTGAAAGACCTCTATAACGAAGACTACAAAACACTGAAGAAAGAAACTGAAGTGGAGACTAGAAGATGTAAGGCACCCTATGTTCATGGAGCAGCTGTGCTCAAAGGGCCATATTACTAAAAGCAATCCACAGATCCAATGCCATGCTTATCAAAATTCCGAAGACATTCTTCACAGAACTAGAAAACACAATTCTAAAGTTGACATGGAAACAAGAAAGGAACAGAGGGCTGGGGATATAGCTCAGTGGAATAAGCGTTTGCCTAGCAAGCGCAGGGTCCTGAGTTCGATCCCCAGTACCGCAAAAAAAAAAAAAAGGAACAGAATAGACAAAGCAATCCTAAGTAATAAGAGCAAGGCTAGAGGCATCAAATATCCAATTCCAAATTATACCATAAAGCCACAGTAACAAAGACAGCCTGGCACAAAAATAGACCCATAGATCAACACACCAGAATAGAAGATACAGAAACAAACCCATGCAATTACAGCCGTCTGATTCTTGACAAAACATCAAAAAATAATGGAGAAAGTCAGAATTCCAAACAAACGATGCAGGCAAAGCTGAATATCCATATGTGGAAAATGAAAATGAGATCCCCATTCCTCACCTTGTAAAAAAATTCAAGACAACCTGAAACTGTGAAACTTCTATAAGAGAACTTAGGGAAACACTTGCACATAGCCACAGGCAAAGACTTCCTAAATAGACTCCAACAGCACAGGAAATAACAGCAGTAATCTGTAAGTGACAGTACATTAAAAAGTTTCTGCACAACAAAGAAACAACCAACAGAGTGAAAAGATAGCTTACAGAATGGAAGAAAATCTTTTTCAGCTACCCTTACAACAGAAGACTGATATATAGAATATTGGAAGAAAATCTTTCTCAGCTACCCTTACAACAGAAGATTGATATATAGAATATACAGAACTTTAAAAACTTAGCACCAAAAACATCCAATGGCCTAAGCAAGGAAAGGGCAAATGAACTGAAAAGATACTTCTCAAAAGAAAAAAAAAGTAAATAGGTATATGACAAAATATTCAACATCTTCAGCCATCAGGGACATGAAAATCAAAGCTACACTGCAACTGCATTTCATGCCAGTCAGAATGGCTGTCATCGAGAACACAGAAAACAATAAATGCTGGCCAGGATGCAGGAAAAAGAAAAGAACTCTTTTACACTGCTGGCAGGAATATAAATTAGAACAGCCACTATGGAAATCAGTACAGAAGATATTAAAAAAAAAAAAAGAAAATAGAACTACCATATGGCCCAGCTATTCCACTATACCAAAAGGAATTAAAATCACTACACTTCAGGGATACCTTCATGCCTGTGTTTATTGTGGCACAATTCACAATAACCAAAACACAGAACCAGCTTAGGTGCCCATCAATGGATGAATGGATAAAGAAAATGTGGTGTGTGTATACAACATCTAGCTGTAAAGAAGAATGAAATCAGGTCATTTGTAGGAAAATAGGTGGAACTGGACATCATCATGCTAAGTGAAATAAACTAGACTGAGATAAGTATCACAGGTTTTCCTTTAATAGGTGAAACCTAAAAATGTTGACATGAAAGGAGAAGGGAGCCCTGGCCAACTCTGTGCTAAGGTTTTCCCATGACAACAAACATCTTAAGACACTCGTAACCACCAAACCAGCCCTCTAAGAAAATTCTCATATCTTAGAAAGAGACAATGAAGCCAAAGATGCCGAAGCCTAACAGAATGAATATATCAGGCGAAGAGAGCAGTTAAGCAGATGGGGAGGACTTCCGGGAAGATGGCGACCAGGTGAGCAGCAGAGGGAATCTCTCCCAGAGACCGACCCTTTGCGCGCGGGTACCCGGTCCGTGGATGCAAAATTCCAACTGATCGGGCTGCTCTCCGCGGCATGAGCATTAAAGGGCCGGCTGGACAAGCCGGGCGGCGAGAAGTGGGCGGATCCTGAGAGCTGGGAGCCCGAGAGATCGGTGAGGCACTTCAGCCGCAGCTCGGCTCAAATCGCGTACAGCCGAGACAGCGATTGCGGAAGAAGGAAAGCGTCCAACTCCTGAACACGATCGGGTCGGAGACGGCTGTAACCCGGATTTGTTGGAGGCAGCGGAGCAGAGGAAACTCAGAGAACGAGCTACTGGGACAGATTGCGCCAATCTGGGCAGCGTTCCGGGATCCCGCTCAGAGCCCCGCCCCCGCAGCCGGCGCTGCGCGAACTGGAGCTGCGATCGGCGGGATTATTGAGTCGGGAAAAAGCTCGATCCACGGAGATACATCTGAACGGCATTCCTGTCTGCAGGATCCCAGGGTGAGTTAAGTGCGTGCTCGAACCGGTTTTTCCTGCGTCGGGAAGAAGCTCTACCCAGCGAGTGACATCAAAGCAACTGTAACGACTGCAGGATCTCGCGGGTAGGAAGAACTAGCTAGACGCCCCTAGGGGATTTGTGAGGGGGGAAGGAGCTCCACCCAGGGAGGACCACCTGAGTGGCCTGTCTGCAAGACGCCTGGGGAGGTGACCTGTTTATACGCCCCAGCCAGGGATCGGGGTAGGGAGTAGAAGCAGAAATCTCAGCAGACAGCTTAAGGGACATTCTCCCAAAGAGAAGGAATCACTGGAGCACCCTCTGCAGCAGACCTTTGCCTGCTGAACTGCCTGGGGAATTTATAGCTCCACATTTTGAATCTGATACCCAAAAATGGGAAAACAGAGGAACAAAACGCAGTCTCAAAACTCAACCCCACCCAGAATAAGTTTTGAATGTGAGGATACAGGGGAAACAGGAAGCCTCATAACTTCAAGATATGAAACGATTGCATCCGAAATGAAACAACACCAACAGGCCATGAAAGAGCTTAAAGCAGAAATAAGCCACATACCCACAATGATTTCTCAGGCAAAAAACGAGCTGAAAACAATGATGGAAGAAATGTTCCGTGCACATAGAGAAGATATAGACAAAAGACTAGAAGAAAATAAACAAATGGAAACGTTACAAGAACAATTTAGGAATGAATTACCAAGAATGAAACAGGTCCAAAGAGAATGCCAGGATTTGAAAGCTAATGCTGAAAGCATGAAAAACCGTTTAAATGAAACCGAAGATAGAATTTCAGAACTTGAAGACACCATGGCAGCTTATGAGCGTGAAAGGAAGAATCTCATAATATCATCAAAGACACAAGAAAAGTCAATCCAACAGCTGCAAGATGAGGCAAAATGTAACAATATTAGAATTATAGGAGTGTGTGAAACAGCAGGAGATCTCACAAACGATATAAAAGGAATATTTGATGAAATAATTGCAGAAAATTTCCCAAACAAGGTAAAAGATACTGAAGTTCAGTTAAGCGAGGCATATAAAACCCCAATGATCCATAACCCAAAGAAAAACACACACAGGCATATAATAGTCAAGCTCCCAGATATCCAGCAAAAGAACACAATATTAAAAACTGCTAGAGAAATTAAACAGATCACCTATAAAGGAAAGCACATCAGAATCACAGCAGATTTCTCAACGGAAACCATGAAATCAAGAAGAGCTTGGAGCGAGATACTACAGATTCTGAAACAAAACAACTTCCAACCCAGACTGATGTATCCTGAAAAATTATCCCTCAAATTCAATGGAGAAATAAAATATTTCCACGACAAAGAACAACTGAAGAACTTCATGAGTGCCAAAACAGCATTGGAAAAAGCACTAAAGGATACTCTAGACAGAGAAAAAAGAGACCACAATCCCAAGAACAGCTATAGAAATAACTCCCTAAACAGAACAAATAATTAAACAGCCAGCAAAAGAAGGAAAACTTCAAGTAAATAACATGACTAGAATAAGCCAACATATAACCATGATAACTATTAATGTAAATGGCCTCAACTCAAAAGTCAAGAGGAAAAGATTGGAAGACTGGATTAAGGAACACAATCCAACGATATGCTGTATAGAGGAAACACATTTTACTCAAAAAGAAACACACAGGTTGAAAGTTAAAGGTTGGAAAACAATTCTCCATGCAACAGGTGCCCAGAAAAAAGCAGGGGTAGCTATTATGTTTGCAAACAATGTAAACTTCAAACCAAAAATAATCAAAAGAGATAAAGAAGGCCACTACATACTAGTTAGGGGAAAGCTACAAGAGGAAGAGGTAACAATCCTAAACATTTATGCACCAAACAATGGAGCACCTAACTTTACAAGTCAAATCTTGACAGACGTAAAAAAATCAAATAACTAATAATACTATTGTAATAGGGGACCTAAACACCCCTCTGACGCAAAGAGACAGGTCAACAGGACAAAAACTCAGCAAAGAAATAACAGACCTGAACCAAAAGTGTGAACAAATGGACTTAGTAGATGTATATAGAGTGTTTCACACCACAGCATCAGAATACACATTTTTCTCAGCGGCACATGGGTCTTTCTCCAAAATAGACCACATTCTAGCCCATAGAGCATCTCTACCTAAATGCAAAAGAATTGAAATTATTCCATGCATATTATCGGACCACAGTGCAATAAAATTGGAAATTAATGACAAAGAGAACTCCAAAAACCACATAAACACGTGGAAATTAGACAACAACCTACTGAATAACTAATGGGTCACACAAGAAGTTAAAGAAGAAATTAAAAATTACCTACAAATAAATGAAAACGCAAGTACAACCTATCAGAATCTGTGGGATGCAATGAAAGCAGTCCTCAGAGGGAAATTTATAGCAATGAAATCATATACAAAGAAAATAGAAAGAGAGCAAATAAATAACCTATTGATACACCTCAAACTCTTAGAAAA
>PVLD010031878.1:0-15264 GCA_004027595.1 Dinomys branickii
ACAACTATATACAAAATTAAAAGATGTAGGAGCAAAGTGCAGTCTCAGAACTCATCTCCACCCAGAACAAGTCCAGAAGACACTGACATAGGAGAACTTGGAAGCCACATACCCGAAATCTCTAAAATGATTGCAACTGAGGTAAAGAAACAGTTATATCAGGCCATAGAAGAAATCAGATCAGAAAAAATCGCCCAAGTAAAAAAAGAAATGACATCATTAATGAAAGAACTGCTTGGCACATCTAAAGAATAGATATAAAAAAATAGATGATCATAGGAAAATGATGGAAACATTAAATAAAAAATACAGGACAGAACTAGAATGCATGAAACAGATTCAAAGACATCCAGGAAATCAAAACTTCCACTGCAAGCTAGCAAAACTGCTTGAATAAAACTGAAGGTAGAATCTCATTGAAGACAGCATGGCAGTCAATGATTGTGAAAGGAAGGATGTCTTAAAATCAAGGATCCAAGAAAAATCAATTCAACAGCTGCAAGATGAGGCAAAGAGAAATAATATAAGGCAAACAGGAGTCAATGAAACAGCAGGAGGCAACACAAACGACATATAAAACTTTGCAGAAATAATAGCAGAAAATTTCCCAAGCATGGAGAAAGTCTGATGTATAGGTAAGTGAGGCATATAAACTACAACTAGCCATAACCGAAATAAAACCACACCCAGACATAATAATAAAGATCACAGATATCCAGCAAAAGAAGAGAATAGTAAAAGCTGCTAGAGAAAAGAAACAGATCACCTATAAAGGAAGGACCATCAGAATCACAGCAGAATTCTCAACTCAAACCATCCAATTCAGAAGAGCTTGGAGCAAAGTTTTACAGGTCCTGAGACAAAACAGCTTCCAACCGCGATTGATGTATCCTGCAAGACTATCCTTCAAATTTAACGGAGAAATAAAATATTTACATGACAAAGAAAAACTGAAGAACTTCATGAGAGCCAAATCAATCTTACAAAAAGTACTAAAAGGCATTCTAGACAGAGAAAAAAGAGACCACAATCTCAAGAACAGCAATAGAAAGAAACCCTCAAGCAGAGTAAGTACTTAAACAGCAAAACTAGAAAACAAACAGCAAGTAAATAACATGACAAAGATAAGGTGACATATATCAGTTATACCTATTAGTGGAAATGGCCTCAATTCACTAGTCAAAAGAAACAGACTGGCAGAGTGGATTAAGAAAAAAATCGCACAATATGCTGTATACAGGAAACACAATTTATCAAAAGGAAATCCATACACTGAAAGCCAAAAGATGGAAAACAATTCGCCATGCAACAAGATCCCAGAAAAAAAGCAAGTGTAGCTAGTATGTTTGCACACAATGTAAACTTCAAACTGAAAACAATCAAGAGATAAAGAAGGTCACTACATACTTGTTAGGGGAAACCTGCAAGAGGAAGAGATAACAATCCTAAACATGTGCACCAAATATTGGAGCACCAAACTATACAAATCTTAACAGATAAGAAAAATCAAATAATAACACTATCGTAATAGAGGGCTGAAACATCCCTTTGACACAAAGAGACAGATCAAATGGACAAAAAATCAGCAAAGAAATAACAGACCCAAACCAAATCTGTGAACAAATGTACTTAGTAGATGTATACAGAGTGTTCGACCCCATATCATAATACACATTTTTCTCAGCTACACATGGGAATTTCTCTAAAATACGCCACATTCTAGCCCATAGAGCATAGCTACCTAAATGCAAAAAAATTGAAATTATCCTGTGCATATTATGTGATCACAGTGCAATGAAATTGGAAATTAATGACAAAAGGAACTCTAAAAACTTCATAAACACTTGGAAATTAAATAACAACTTCCTGAACAACCAGTGGGTCACAGAAGAAATTAAAGAAATTTAAAAATATCTACAAAGAAACAAAAACGAAAATACAACTTACTGGAATCTGTGGGATGCAATGAAAGCAGTCCTCAGAGGGAAATTTATAGCAGTGAATTCACACATAAGGAAAACAGAAAGACAACAAAAAGCCTAATGCTGCACCTCAAGCTTTTAGAAAAAGAACATGTCAAGCCCAAAGCCGAAAGAAAAGAGGAGATTATAAAGATCAGGGCAGAAATTAATGCAATTGAGATGAAGAAAGCCCTACAAAAAATAAATGAAGCAAAGAGTTGGTTCTCTGAAAGAATAAAAAAAATTGATAAGCCCCTAGCCAACCTTATCAAAAAAAGAAAAGAAAAAATTCAAATTCATGCAATAAACAATGAAAAAGATGAAATGACTACAGATCCTACAGAAATTCAAAAGATCATTGATACCTACTTTGAAAATCTTTACTGTCATAGCATAGAAAACTCACAAGAAAGGGACAGATTCCTAGATGTGTATGAATTACCAAAGTTGAATTAGGAAGATACAAAGATCCTAAACAACCCTATATCAATTAATGAGATTGAAAGCGTGATTAAAAACTTACCAACAAAAAAAGCCCAGGCCTTCATGGATTTGGAGCAGAATTTTATAAAAAATTCAGAGAAGATTTAATGCCAACACTCCTCAAATTCTTTAATGAAATTGAAAAGGAAGCAATTCTCTGTAACTCATTTCTGGAGGCAAGTATTATACTGATACCAAAGTATTATACTGATACTGAGAAAGACCTAACCAAGAAAGAGAACTACAAACCAATCTCTACATGCAAAGATGCTCAGTAAACTACTAGCAAATAGCAGCAAATCATGAAATCATATACCATGACCAAGTTGGATTCATTTCAGGAATTCAGGAATGGTTCAGTATATGCAAATCAATTAATGTAATATACCATATCAATAAAGCCAAAGACAAAAACTACATGATCATCTCAGTAGACACAGAAAAAGCTTTTGACAAAGTCAAACATGTTCATGATAAAAACCCTACAGAAAACAAGAAAAAATGGTCTTTACATCAATCTGATCAAAGCCATCTATGACAAATGAACAGCCAAAATCATACTAAATGGACACAAACTGAAAGCTTTTATGATAAAGTCAGGAACAAGACAAGGATGTCCACTATTACCACTCCTATTCAACATAGTTCTGGAAGCATTAGACAGAGCAATTAGACAAGAGAGAGAAATAAAAGGAATAAGGATAGGAAAGAAAGAAGTGAAATTATCACTATTTGCAGATGACATGATACTTTACATGGAAGACCCCAAAAGCTCCACCAGAAGACTCCTTGAATTAATTAACAAATTCAGTAGTGTAGCTGGATACAAAGTCAACCCCAAAAATCAATAGCATTCCTATATACAAACAACAAACAGACTGAGAAAGAAATTAAGGAAATCATAACTTTCACAATAGCATCCAAGAAATGGAAATATTTAGGGATCAATCTAACAAAAGAAGTAAAATATCTATTCAATGAAAACTACAGTAATCTAAAAAAAGACATCAAAGAGGACTTCAATAATTGGAAAAACATTCCTTGCTCATGGATAGGAAGAACCAACATTGTGAAAATGGCCATACTACCAAAATTGTTGTGAAGATTCAATGCAATTCTCATTAAACTACCATAGCATACCCCACAGATCTAGAGAAAACATTCCTAAAATTCATCTGGAACCAGAACAGACTCAGAATAGCAAGAGCAATCCTGGGCAACAAAGACAAGTCAGGTGGAATCACAATCCCTGTCCTGAAACTATGCTACAAAGCTACTGGAATAAAAACAAATTGGTACTAGCTAAAAAACAGATCTGAGGATCAATGGAACAGACTGGAAGTAGCAGCCACAACCACAAACACACTCAGCCACCTAATATTTGATAAAGGCGCCAAACAAACTCACTGGAAGAAAGATCGCCTCTTCAATAAATGGTGCTGGAAAAACTGTCTTACCACTTGCCAAAGACTGAAAATAGACCCAAGTTCATCACCATACACTAAACTCAAGTAAAAATGGATCACAGATCTCAATATTGAAACAGAAACTCCAAATCTTTTGGAAAAGAAAGTAGGTATAAATCTTGAAGACACAGGAGTAGGAAGAGAGTTCATGAAGAAAAACCAAACTGCATGGGAAATACTTCAAAGAATCAACAACTGGGACCTCATCTTACTGAAAAGTTTTTGCACATCTAAAGAAATCACCAGCAGAATAAAAAGAAAACCCACAAATTGAGAAAAAAATTTAGCTAACTGTCCCTCAGACAAAAGTCTTCTATCTAGAACTTAGAAACAATTAAAAAGCATCAACCTCCCCAAATTCAAAGACCCTATCCAGCAATGGGCATCTGAGATGACTATACACTTGTCAGATAAAGAAATACAAATAGCAAATAAATACATGAGAAAGTTTTCAACATCATTAGTCATTTGAGAAATGCAAATTAACACTGAGCTATCATCTTACCTTGGTAAGAATGGCTAATCATTAAGGAATCAACCAATAACAAATGTTGGCAAGGCTGTGGAGAAATAGGAACTCTTCTCCACTGGTGGTGGAAATGCAGACTGGTGAAACCTCTGTGGAAATCAGTTTGGAGATTCCTCAGCAAACTAGGTCTAGAGTCCCATTCAATGCAGCTATTTCTCTTCTGAGTATTTTCCCAGAAGATTTGAAAACATCATATCACAGCAACATATACGCACCCATGTCTATAGCAGCACAATTTGTCATAGCTAAATCGTGGAAGCAACCCAAATATCCATCCACTGATGATTGCATTAAAAAAATTGTGGCATTTTTATATAATGGAATATTACTCATCTGTAAAGAAAGACAAACTTGAGGCTTTTACAGGTAAATGGTCACAACAAGAGACCATCATAAGTGAAATAAGTCAGACCTACTTGTGTAAGCAATGTATTATCTCACTAGTGTAAGAACCTGAAAGAGTGAATAAAAATTAGGAGGCATGATAAACATTGTGAAACAAAAGGAAACTGCTCAAAAGTAAAGAGCAACTGGGATGAGGGAAAAGAGAAAGGAAGGAAGGGGAAAATTACGAGTGTGTATATATATGCAGAATGGCTAACATAGTTGTACCACTGACTTATACCACTTTATTGAAAGGAATGGTTAATGGTTGATTGATCAATCAAAACAATCTATATTTGTTTTCCTGAGTATCCACTTTGAAGTTACCAATATGTAATACAACAACCATTGTTGATTCCTTCACCTGTCTATAATTCAATATTATTTGTACTATTCTTATGCTACTTTGTAAATGGCTGTTTGTTAATGTTTCCATTCTTTTACTTTTCAAAAAAAAAATTTAAAAACAGAATTTTAAAAAATCAGGCCCCTAAAATTCAAAACTCCAATACAAAAATGGGTATCTGAGATGAATACACACTTCTCACATGAAGAAATACAAATGGCAAATAAATGCATGGAAAAATGTTCAGCATCGTTAGTCATTTGAGAAATCCAAATTAAAACCACACCAGATTCCATCTCACCCCAGAAAGAATGGCTATCATCAAAAAATCAAAGCAATAACAAATCTTGGAGGAACCTTGGGGAAAAAGGAACCCTTCTCCACTGTTGGTGGGAGAGTAGACTGGTGCAACCACTGTGGAAATCAGTCTGGAGATTCCTCCATATACTAGGATTAGAGGTCCCATTCAACCCAGCTCTTCCCCTCCTGAGTGTTTTCCCAGAAGAACTGAAAATATACCACAGCGATATATGTGCATCTATGTTTAGAGCAGCACGGTTTGTAATAGCTAAATCTTGGAAACAACCCAATGTCCATCAGTGGAGGAATGGATAAAAAAAGATGTGGTATTTTTATACAATGGAGTAAAGAAAGATAAATTCGAGGCTTTTAGAGGTAAATGGATGCAACTAGAAACCATACTCATTAGTGAAATAAATCAGATCCACATGTATAAAGATAGTATTTCCTCCCTACTATGGAGTAAATAAAACCTGAAAGGTACAATAGATATTGTGAAAGGGAAAAGAAACTGCTTAAAAAGGAAGGAGCAACTGGGATAAAGGAGGGGAGAGGAGAAAGAAAGAAGAGGAAAATCTGTATATACAGATACACAGGATAACTGGGATAATTGTACTACTACTATCTGTTGGTTTATTGAAAGGAACTGTTAATGTGTAATTGTTCGATCAATATTGCATGCCTACATCTGGTTAGATGTGCAACCATTTTGAAGATGACATTGTGTATTATAATAAACATTGTTGATATCCTATCACCACGTTTTGAAATTCTGTATCACTTTTATTGCTCTCTATGCTATTTTGTTTATATATTTTTGCTGTTTTTTTCTTAAATGAAAAACAAAGTTATATGTATATATAAGGATAGCTGAAATAGGTGTATTTAGTTTATTGAGAGGAACAGTGTATGCTTAAACTTTTCTTATTTTTCTTTACCAATTTTCCATGTTTGAATTTGGTAATTGATCTGAAAATAATATGTAGTAAAAGAACCATTGTTTTACTCTTACCATTCTGTATGGTGAAGCTCTGCATCATTTCTAATGTTTTTTCTTTAATTATTTTTATTGCTTTTTACTTGTTACTCTGTTTGATCAATCTTACATTCATATGTCTAATGGACTGAGGAACTTTGTTGAAGATGACAGTATGTAATTTAGCAACCATTGTAAATTTGTATCATGTGTCGAGTTCATGTTTCATTTTTGTTGTTTTGTCATTGTTATTTTGTCAGTTTTTTAATTTTTAAAATAAAAAAAAAATACAGTAGGTCTCCAACTGGTGCATCCAAGTTGTGAACTTTCACAGATACCAAAGGACCTCGCAGTTCCAGTTGATGAATAGTGGTATTGCATCAGTTTTAATTAGTATCTCCTTTATGACTAATTTTGGTAAGCTTCATTCCTGATACATATTTGTCACTTGATCATACTAGTTTGTGAAGTGTCTGCTCAAATATTTTGCTGGTATTTTATTGTTGTCTGCTTTTATTGATGTGTTACACAAGTGTTTTGTCATATGTATGTATTGTGGGCATTTTCTTTTAGGTAGCTTTCTTTAAAAAGTGGGTTATTTGACATATGGAAAGAACTTGTAGTTGTTGACTGAAGGTGTTCTATACAGATCATTTGGTTGATTTTTGTTTCATTTAGATCATCTGTATATGGATATGTTCTAATTAAATTTCTTACTACAATTGCAGAATTGTGTTTATCTGTCAATTTTTTGCTTTATATATTCTGTAACTTTGCAATTGTGTGCATACATGTGACTCCTTGATGAATAATGTAATATGCATTTTCTCAGTTGTTTTGTTTTAGTGTATTGTATCTAATATTAATTTTTGAGGTATATTGCATCTAATATTAATATAGCCACTCAAACTTACATTTACTGATTCCATAATATTCCCCTATCAATATTTACTTATAGTTTCTATATTTACTTACTTACCTGTATTTTAACATATGAGATAAATCCCTTATGGAGAGCAGATAGCTGAGCCTATTTCTTCATACATTTTAAAGCTGCTTTTAGGTCCCTACACATTTTATATTGTTTTGTGTTCAGTGACTTGACCTTTTATCATTCCATAATGCTTATGTTTAATCTCAATAATTATCTATACTCTAAAACTACTTGGTTTGGTATTAAGACAGCCACTCCAACTTTATGTAGTAAGTCTTTTCTAGCTGTACTTTACCTGTATCATTTTACTTGATGTAAATTACTTGTAGGTAGGTAGCACAAAGTTGGGTAGTATTTTATCCATTCAGTCTTTCTTTGAACTAGTATGTTTTGATCATTTAGTAACATGCTTGGGTTCATTATATGCTTGGCATCAGGTCTATTCTTATTCATTTTCTCTTTGTTTCTTCAATTTTTTTTATTACTCTGTTTTTTCTTTAATTGTTCTCAACCATATTTCTTGGTATAGCTTTTTGTTGTTGTTGTTTTTAGGTTCTTACTTAAGTAGTTCATAGGACAGGCTGGTCTTGAGTATGTAGCACATCCTGGTCTTGAACTTGGAGCAATTCTGCTGCCTCAGTCTCCCAAGTGTTGGAATTGCAAGCATGCACAAACGTATTGATTGAACTTTTCAGACATTTAGAAAACATATCATTTCAAGAATTACGTAGAAAGCACATCATGGATAGTTTACTCTTCTGCTTCATTTTGTAGTTTTCTTAGATATTGTTACATACACTGAAACAATGTTTTCAACTATCAAACACATTTTAAGAACAAAAGCTGATCTCCTAAGTTTCCTTTTTATTATCTCCTCTCTTTGAAGAATTCCATTTGCAGAAGGTTTTACAGCAATAAATACTGTTGGGTTTTCTTATTCACAGGATACCCTTTTTATTCCTGATGGACACCTTTGCTAGATAGAATTTTGGGCTAACAGTTCTTTTAAGATGTTGTGCCACTCCCTTCTGATGAGAAATCAACAGTCATTTGAACTGCCCTAGGTAATGAGTAATGGCCCCTCACTGCTTTCATGCTGAGCTGCTGAAATGTCAGCTATTCATCAATTTTGAACCTTCATCCAATTGAAAAGTTTTAGGCTAAAATTACCTTAAATACTTTAAATATTTTTATTTTAAAGATAAAAGTGATACAGGAAAATAAATATCCCAACCTGAATGATATCAGAAGAGTTCGTATTCTCTAAAACCAAAGAATGAATTTTAGGAACAACGGAGGTTACGAGCAGAATATATTTATTGAGAGAGAGAAAGCTTCTGTCCAAGAGAGGGACAGAAGGGGGGCCCGAGTGGGTTGCCCCCGACTCTGTCTTTTCCAGGGACTTTATAGGGAAAAACCATGAGGTGAGGCGGGTCCAAGGTAGGGGAAATGGACAACACTATGGTCCACCAATAAGATTACAGGCATAATTGTCCAGGTAAGACTGAGTGGACTGAGATCAAATGGGGAAGAGAGTCACGTAGCAAGCAGGCATGAGTACAGATCAGGGGCTTTTCCTGTGGGGGTCGGGCTAGTGACTCTTCCTGGCTTTTTAGAAGGTGGTTGTTACTTATTTAGAACATCAATCCCTATGTTTTACACCTAGGGAGATAAGTGGGTGCATTTGTTTAGCACCTTTTGTCTTGAGGTCTGGCCCACAGGTCTGCTGGCTCCTTTAGGTCTGCTGGCTCCCTTGAGGGCCTGGCCCTGTCTGACTGCCTATAATATTTCTATCTAACTCAGCTGTCTATAACAAAAGAACAAAAACATTAACAAACACACATACATTTACAAAATAACGCACAAAAATACGGGCAATACAGAATTTCAAACAAAGTGATAGGAAATTAACAATGGTTATTGTGTTACATACTGGTATCTTCAAAATGGTTACTCAGATAAACAAATTAGACATGCAGATTGATCAAACAAATATGACTATTGTAGTGGATTGACAACCGGTGATCAACTTGTATCCCCCAGCTGAACTGAGTAAGTGTGGTGTTGGGTGTGGAAGGCCCGCCTGAGGATTATTTCCAGCAGCACAAGAAGCAACACTGGAGAGGAAGAAGTGAGGCTGTTGGAAGCTGAGAAAGGCTGTTGGGAGCTGGTAGAAGCTGTAAGATGTTGGTTCTGTTGGAGGAGCTTGTCGTGCTGGCTTTCCTGATGAACTTGGCTGTTTTCACCCTCCAAGGAGCTCGGGACCTTGTTGGCACTGAAAATAGCTTCCGTTCACTTTGGGGGAGCTCTGGTCTTCATTCTGAGAATCACTTCCTGGCTCCGGAGGGGAAGATGGTGCACTGCCAGTCACCTGGAGAAGCTTGCTGCACTGGCTTTCCTGATGGGAACTCAGCTTTCCTCATCATCACAGGAGCTCAGGACCTCACTATTTCTGAGGCTGGTTGTGGTACCTTTTGGAGGAGCTCTGGTTCTTCTGAGCATCGCTTCCTGGCTCCAGTGTTGATCCCTCAGCCTGCTAGCACAGATCCTTCAACCTACTGACACAGACATCCTAGATTCCACCACTGACCTTGGGCCTTCCCAGTGAAGATCCATGGAACAGGCCTGCATAAGATGATGATGTGGGTTCTGGACCTCCAGTTGGATTTGTGGGAGGCACTGTTATGGGCTCTAGATATTCAGCTGGACTCATGCAGGATATTATCATGGGATCCAGACCCTCAGCTGGATTACTGGCCTGTAGTGTGTGGACAGATGTCCTGCACTCTCTTGTATATCATTCTTTGGGTGACTATTATAAATAATTTTATAAAATATGTTCTGTATTATATTGTTTCCCCTTGCAAAATATCTCCCAAACCAACATAACTACTTTTTTATTTTAGAGAAAAAACAATTTCAAAACAATAGGAAGGTAATAATGGTTAATATATTGTGTAGTATTAAGTTACTCAGAGTACAAGATATTGGCATTTAATTGTCCAAACAATATTAGCACAAACCTTTCTTTTCAATGAACTAAGAGAAATTACTAGTATAACTGTTAACGATCTTTTATACATATATATATATAAATGTAAACTATATATAAAACTATAAACTTTTGAAGTTTCTTTTGCCATTTTACAATATCTATTTACATTTTGGATCTCATTTACTCTTTTAGCTTTTCACACTAGGGAGACAATACAATGTTTACACATTTGTTTCTCATTTATTTCACTTATGAGTATGGTCTGGAGTTGTATCCAGTCACCTATAAAAGTCTGGAGTTTATCTTTCTTTATGGCCTGTGTAGTACCCCATTGTATAAAAAGACCACATCTTTTATCTATTCCTTCATCGATGGGAATTTTTGGGTTGATTCCAAGATTTATCTGTTATAAATTGTGCTGCCATAAACATGGATGCACATATATCACTGTGGTGTGATGTTTTTAATTCTTCTGGGAACATACCCAGAAGGGGTACAGTTGGGCCAAATAGAACCTCCAATGCTAGTCAAATACTTTTTATATACTGTGCTTTTTCTCCTCTTAAGAGTCCTGATTGGGGACTGTTTAATATTCACAAGTCCCTAAGACTCTGTTCATTGTCACTTGTATGTCTCTACATCTTGTATGTAGTTCACTTTTGAAAGTCTATTTGGGACTCATATTCATGTTGAGGACAATTCTAGGGGCCCATAAACCCCATACTTTATGGGATTTCTTTGCCAATCTCTTTATTCAGATCTCCTGGGAATTTTCAGTCCTATGGGGTTTTCCTTTGTGATCCTCCAGCAAGAAAACTTACATATATTCTTCTCTGCTATGCACTTCCTGAAAAGGAACTCTTAAGACAGCCAAGCATGGTCAGAGAAAAAAACCATGTTTGTAGTTAAGAAAATATTTCAAGCTATAGTTACTTGTGATAACATACACAAATTAAACTATAAATGTTTTTACAGTCTGCCATACACATATACTGTCAACACTAGTTATCATTTATCTCAACACATATGTTGGTAAAATTCATGGGAAAATCTGGAAGTCCAAGACAGATGTTCATGGACAATCTGTGTTCGATTAAATTTTAAAAATTAACATGTTTGATGCTTTAGAATCTGCCAGTCTCTTCCTCCTCATTCAAAGAAAATGAAGGAAAAAAGCTTAAAAAGGCAGACTAATGTTTTTCCATCTTTGGGAGTTGGGAGGATTTCAAAGCACATTATGTTTCAGGCATTTGCATTTAATTTTTCATTTTGAACATAATTATTTAAGAAGTATTTGCAATATTATTTATTTTAGAATAAGCTTTAGCTTTTTTGAGAACTCATCTAGAAACTAAAAACACAGATTGTGAAACCAGATATTCTGGACTTGAAATCCAAGCTCTCCCATATATTGCAGCAAGGCCTTAGGCCTAGTACTAACCTATCTTGCCTTACTGTCAACCTTTTTAACAGAGTTCAGCAAACCTGTGTAACAGGCAAGCCAGTGTATGTTTTACACTCTATGGATCACATACTATCTCTGATGCTTTTTTTTAAAAAAATGCAAATATTTAAAATTTGACTTCAGATTTTAAACAAATAATTACTACATCTAGGGTCATACAAAAACAAGTTAGACTGCTGACATTAATCTGTAAAATAGAGATAATAACAGCTTTTACCTCCCAGGGTTTATAGAATGACTTAATGAATTAATAAAGTATTTATAAAGTATAGGCATGTAAAAAAGCTATACAAATGTTTTTCATTATTACTATATTTTAACCAAATTTCATTTGCAAAACACTATTCCTAGATGACTTCTTGAATTACTTAATGACTTGAAATTAAGATTTAATTTTTCCTTCCTGTTTTATTCTAAGTTGTGAGAGACAAAATTTAACAATGTATGTTGATGAAGCTACTCAATGTGGCATTAAAATCCCATGGTCAGAAGACTCAATAATGGTCTGTTGCAAACCTGAGCAGGAAGAACCATAGTGAGAAAGATTCACTACAAACATGTAAGAACTAAATTAACTGAAACATTTGTTGGACGCAATAATCACTTCTCCACTGCTGCACTGTATCTCATTAGTCTAAGAAGTAAACAGACACATTCATTGAGGTGAATTTCTACTATACGTCATTTACATTTTATATTACGAACTAAGAGATAATGGTCATTTATTCAGATAATAAGAACAATAGTAGTTAAAATAAGATCATTATTTGAATGTACCATAGTCATAAGCAAGATGAGTTAACTTTAAGTACTTCAATGGTCTGCAATGGCTGGCAAGCTAGCTGCCACTGGATCGCTGCATCACTCTGGACAACTTTAACTAGCCAAGTATTAAAATTCCCAGGTTGAAACCCTAACCCCCATGTAATAGTAGGAGGTAGGCCTTTGGGAGGTAGTAATTAGGCTATGAGTGGAGCCATGAGTGGAGCCATGTCAGGGTATAATAGGCTGAATCCTCTTAAATCAGGTACCCAGAGAGTTCACCTTTTGTTTACCCCATGAGATAAAACAAGGTGTCCCTCTACTGCCTGGAAGACAGTTCTCACCAGAACCCCCTGATGCTGGTGTCCTGACTTCACACTTAAAGAACTATAAGAGGTAAATTCCTATTATTTATAAGCCACCCAGTCTATGGTACTCTATGGTACAATGTTACAGCAGCCTGAACTAAGACAACTATTCTGAAGAATAACTGTATATACTTATCACAATACTGGTGGGCTAAAATTCTCAAGAAAGAAAAACATCTTAAATTAATTAGGAGATTGGGCTGGGGATATAGCTCAGTGGCAAAGCACCTGGCTGGCAAGTACAAGGTCCTGATTTCAATTCCTGGTACCAAAAAACCAAAAAGCAATTAGGAGACAGATCATAATTCTTACAGACAGCCCATAAATGAAGAAAAATAGATAAAACTCAGCCATTTAGTGATTTATACAGCATAGGCTGAGTACAGCCATATATAAATATTCAAATGCAAAACACATAAGAGTTGAACATTTTATAGGCACTATATTCAAATGTACAGGCTAATGAATTTGTAAGAGTGATGTCTAAACATGACAAAATATTCACTTCATTTTTAATGAGACATTTTAATGACATACAGTGCTAAATACAAATGAAATAATTTCAGTTTTTACACACACAACATGCTACTATTGCTGCTCAAGTTGCTTCTATAGAATCTCTATGTGAAAATTATAGCTATTTATAAACTAGATCTTGGAGGTCAGGGAAATGGAGATGTCAGTATACTCTTTCAGTATACTCTCTCAATATACTCTAAATATCTGCATAGGTATGATACTAATTAACTAAGTACCAAAACAGCTTTAAGAATTATTTTCAGCAGTCATCAATGCAATGCGCAAAGTAAACATCCTTAAGGCAAACCAAGGAAGAGTGATTTCTGGTCTCTGGCTTTTCCATGACCACACCCACACTGCTTCAATCACGTGATTGTCTCTCTCTAGCTATTTCTGTATTTCTAACAATATTCCTGTCTCTTCAATCATCCATTCTAAAGGGATTGCTTGGTTCTGAATCCCAGCATTATCCTGCCTTGGAGCCAGCATAGATGGTAGACTGAAACATCTATAAACTGTAAGCCAAAATAAACCCCTCCTTCCTTAAATTGTGGGTGTAAGATATTTTGTCCCAGCAACAAAGGAAGGAAGATCAGGTAGAACCTTCAGGAGGTGGTTTCTAGTGGAAAGACATTAAATCCTTATGGTTGTGCCACTGAAGGGGCCACCAATGTGCACTTCACTGAAGTAACCCCAATCCATTTTCTTCTCATCCTTATCATCTGCCATTAGATGAGCAGCTTCCCACACGATATGCTCCTACCTCATGAGAGCCTGAAAGCATGGGGCTGAGCGCAGACGGAAGCCCCTAGAACTGTAAGCCAAAGTAAACCTTTTTAGAAGGTGATTATCTCAGGTACTTTTTTTTAACAGTAACAAAAGCTGACTAACACAGAGGCATCTTAAAGGAAAAAAGAAGTAAATTATACTTAATAAAGTCAAAGATAATTCACTTTTATTTCCTCACTCTGAAGATGCAGTATTTTCATTAAGTTAATGAAATAAAATTATGTACCATATAAGAGGTTCTGAGATTCTCCCTCACTATATTTTAAGCTCTGTGAAGTTCAGGAATGTCTTATCTTGCATCACTAGTGTTTAAATTGAAACTGTGCTTGACTAGCAGGTATGGGAATGTTCAAGGTACAATGACTAAATTCAGTTTAACTTAGTCTTAGGCCAGGTATACATGCTGGACAGTAAAACACTAATACCATTAACACAGCATTATTCTTTTCAGTATAAACGAAGTGCACTAATCAGCACATAGATGCTCCTAATTTTATTTGGAGTCTCCTAGAAGCAGAGGCAAATGGGTAGTTAAAATATTCACAGTGTCCACAAAATTAGTTAAGGTTGAAACAGTTACACGGTGTCTCAGAAGTGATTCTTCGTGAAGAAAACGCTGTACGGTTGCAGGGTTCTCAGTAACATCGTGGGCCAGTTCCTTTCATGTGCCTTTGTGCTCTCACTTAGTTCTGAGATGCAACACGGCCCAGGGAAGGGCTTTCTAGGGCCCAAGAAAGTAACTGTTGTGGCCTGGGGACAGAATGTGGAGGAGGGGTAGTCTAGTGTCTTTTTAAGCCATTCTTCACAGGGCCATATCTTCACATTGAGCTCTGGGTAAAAGATGGAAGATAGGTCTAGATTTTTTTCCTTTACCAAGAACTTGAAGTACACCTGAGGACGCCCTCTGAGGTGAGTCAAGCCAGTACCTATCTTCAAGTCCAGAGCTGATAGAGAAAACAGCTTACTCCATCCCCAGGAAAAACAGAC
>PVLD010031879.1:0-15261 GCA_004027595.1 Dinomys branickii
TTTTTGTTTTCCTTCCACACTGAATAGAAACTTCATTAAATTATTAAGAGGATGTTGGGTTTTGTGGGATTGAATACTATGCTTTATTCTTGGTTTTATAGGTTAATAGACAGTATTTTTAAACAATGTGATGTTAGCTATGAAAATTTTCAAATATACTCTTCATTAGGATGAAGAAGTTCCCTAAAAGAATTTCTCAGCTTGCTGAATATTCTTACCATTAGGAAAAATATCACTAAGAGGTATTACAGTACCATTATTTTGCTACTGTAATAACCAAATAATAATAAAATATATGCAATGTAAATATGAACACAATATAATGTACAACATATAGAGTAGGAATATATGCATTTTAATTTTAGAGCATTAATAAATTATAAATTCATGTTAAATTTCCTTCCTATACTTTGATAGACAAATTTATTATTATTAGGTGATGGTATAATTGTCTAAGCATGTGGAGAATTTATGCCTCATTACCAAGGTGTTTGTAATTGAACATGATTTCCTTTACCTAAAGAAATGTGAGTAGACCATCATGTATCAATTCCAGACTGAATCACCATCCTCTGTCACTTTCACATGGCCTCTAAGCCCCGGGAGCTGGAGAACCTCCTGTTCTCCTATGTATCAAGAGCAAGAAATATATCACTAATAATTCTGTTAGATATAGGACAAACAATATAATTATATGCCTTGATTACTATTTAAATTTGCACTTTGAAATGTGGTTCTTCCACAACAAAACCTTAAAAGAAGGACCAGGCAGTGTGTGGTGAAGAAATAGAGTCTATAGGGACGGTGATCCATGTTACACAGTGGTAAACATTTGATGAAACTGTGGACAGTGATTATCTGGAAAAACATTTTACCTAGTGAGTTTGTAAATCAAGAAATAAAAATTGAAGAAGGATGCAAGTATATTTGATGGTTGGCCTTTCCTATACTTGATAAAGACAAGAAAGACATTGCCTCTGAAATGATTGGCTGATTTGCAAGCAAGAATACAAGGAAAGAATGACCCAGAAATCAGAGATTCGGGGACTTGTGGGATTAGAAGAGTGATTTCAACACTAATTGGTTATATATGTATAGCTTTGTGAGGAAAAGGCCAATTAAAAACTAGCCTTATGTCAGAAATCAAAATAAGAATACCCTCTCTACAACCACTATTAAAATTTCTGAACAAATGAAGATCTTTCAGTGATAAAACCCAATTAAGATTTTAACACCCAGTAAATCCTTTCAGTTTGACAAAATGACTCCAGAAACAAAGAATAAAGCCACAGCTTTCCTACTGGAGCTTGATAAGCTCAAGAACTAAGCAATTAAGTTGAAAGAGAGAGACACAGGAATGAGAAAGCAAAGAAACAGCAAATCCTACAGTCATGTGCTGAAATGGACTGTGTCACTTGTACAGAAAGAACATGCTATCATTAACTACATGATACACTTACTATGTTTCTTAAGCAATGTTACTGCAAAAAAAGCAAAACACTTTGATATTTTAAGCCTGAAAATGGTCGGTGGAGCTGCATCCTTCCAGAAGCAGCAAGCTGAGAAAATTGCAAAGGCCGAAAAGAGAAACATTTTCCCTTCCGAGTATTTTTAGAGGTATCCAAAGACGATAATGAAAAAAAAATCTCCAGACTTTGTAGCCAGAGACCATGAAGAGTAATGAACAGAACATACTTTCTACATAGGATAATCAGGGCCCAAAGCAGTTGACTAATTCATATTCCCTCCAGCTTTAATCCCTGAAAAGAGGGTCTTCTCAATAATTGTCCTGCTACACTCCAGAAATTTATGAACCATGAGTACTCTGCATTTCCCAGTTTCCTTTCTGCATATAAGAATATTACCTTTCATTTTCAAGTTGTTTGTGTATAAATACATAGGTCATAGGATTCTGGATTCACTGTTGCTGTGACTGAACTGATGCAAAGAATCTCAGAAAGCACTCAGATATTTTGAAATTTGACCTAAATGTATGATGAAATAAGATTTTGGGGCTTTGTGCTTTCGAAAGGTGGCAGGGTTATGTGTATATTTCACACAAGGGAATAATGAAAATAATATTTGATAACCACAATGCAGACTGTGATAGTCATTAATGCTCTTCAAAGTTTGGAGCTCAGAATAACCTACAATATCCAACTAACTGATTTTATTTTAAACATTAGTTGATGTGCTCTAATCTCCTTTAAAGGTAATAGTGACTTGTTCAAGACAAATTATAAATGCACACATGTATTTGTATTTAAGAACTAAATTCAGATGATTTTTGTATTACTCCTTGTAAAATGTGCTGAAATATTTTCTTTATAATATTTACTTATATTAAAATAATTTATTTCCAGGATTCAGACTACTTTTTATTTTCTTTGACAGTTTTAGGCTAACAAACTAGCATATATACAATTATAGGTTCCTTGTAATCATTATAGAAACCATCAAAAGTTTGAGATTAAAATACTTTTTAAATTATTTTGCGTATTATGATACATACATGTAACATAAATGACAAAATACTCATGAATACATTAATTGGAGGATGCTTAGAGTAGTGTTAAAAATAATAAATTTTGGTGGCAACAGTTAAGATTTGTTCATTAATTTCTAAAAGGAGGACATGTGTAATGTGTCTGTGTATGATGTATGACGCCATGGGGTGGCTTGTGACATAGATGTAGGTATGTGGAAAAGGAGGCAAATGATATATAAGTTGAAATGCCACAGCAAAGGGCATATGCACAGGCACAAATGAAAAGCACAACGAAACCTATGTTTCATTCGTTATGCCCCTGCCTACTACATCAGAACTAGGACAGACACAGAAGGATGGTTGCCATGTGAACACAGAGACAGGGAATGGAGTTATATTAGCAAAAATCAAGAACACTCAGCAACTACCAAAACAAGGAGAGATGCACAAAAACAGACTCTCTGAATTCCCGAGAAGAAACCAATCCAACCAACACCTTAATTTCAAATTTTTGGTAGGCAGAGCTATGAAAAATTAAATTTCTGTTACTTTAAACAAGCCAATTTGTGCTAATTTGTTAGGGCAGCCACTGGAAACCAATACGGAAAGAGCAAAAACATAGAATCACATTTACATTTTTCTCTTTAACACATTTTTAAAATTTTATTTTTAAATTAATAGATCATATTGTACGTTTTTACCTTGTATGATACGTTATGAAATATATACATATGTATATATTTATATATGCACATTGTAGGATGATTAAATTTAGCTAATTAACAAAATACATTAACTCTATCTTTTTATTTATTTATTTTTTTGGCAGTACTGGGGATCGAACTCAGGACCTTGTGCTTGCCAGGCAAGTGCTTATTCCACTGAGCTGTATCCCCAGCCCTATCTTTTTTTTATTTTAAAGATAATAGAAAAATCAACAGTAGCAAAATGGCAACAACATAGACAAAAACAAAACAAAGCAAAAACAATGAGAATGATACAGGGTTTCAGAACAAAATAATAGAGATTAACAGAGGTTGTTATGGTACATATTTTTATCTTCATTGGAGTTGGTCAGATGACCAGATGTAATAATGCAAGATTAATCAAACCATTAAAGAGAATAAAAGAATAAGACCAAAAATTTATAAATGATAAAGAATTTCATGAAACAGGATGATAGAAATTCAACAACAGTTGTTATTTGCATATAGTTGTCTTCAAAATAGTTGTTCAGATTACCAGATATAAGCGTGCAAAATTGGTCAAATGAATAGATAGATGATAGATAGATAGATAGATAGATAAGCATTAACTGTTTCTTTCAATAAACCATTAGACATCAGCAGTACAGTTATCCCAGCCAGCCTTCTGTATACATATACATTTTTCGCTTCCTTCTTTCTTCCCGTTTCTGCTTTCCCTAATCCCAGTTGTTTCCTATTTTGAGCAATTTCTTTCCCTTTCCCAATGTCTGTTGTACATTGTGGGTTCCACTTAGTCTTTCACGTTCTCTGTCATTTTGGTGGTGAGAGAATATAACACCTGTTTTCTTTGCACTTGACTTCCAATTCTCAATGACATGTAAGAAGGATGGTGAAGGCAATGTACTAGTTGTAAATGTATGTTATTTGGAAAAATTAGAAATATAAGAATATCTAAAATATAATTCTTTTGCAGTGCTGGGGAACAAACCCAGGGCCTCATGTGTTCTAGGTGAGGGCTCAGCACCAAACCATATACTCAGGCATCAAAATTATTTTTAAAAGACAACTAATAAAGTCTTTCAAATTGGGTTATCATATCTCTTTTGGAACACAGTGGGCTCCAGAATTGTAATTTATATAAAGAATGAAAATGTCTTTGATTATTCCTAGCTTAATGTTTCTGAATAAATGGGTGGATTTTCAATTTTCTACAGTGTAAAATGGGGAGAAATGGGAAGTAATAGAACATTAAAAGAGGGGGCATTGTAGCTGACACATTGACTATTCTAATTTGAAAGAATTTCTTCATTTAACAGATACTACATAGCTACCACATGCTAATTACTGGGAGAATAATTGATACATATTCGAATTTATGTATTTATGTATTTATGTATTTAGCAGTACATAGGGATCAGATCCAGGGCGCTATACCCTTATCCTCAGCCTTTGTTTTTTAGACAAGCCCTTGCTAAGACAGTAAGTTTCTCAAACTGGGCTCAAACTTGGAATCTTCCTGCCTCAGCCTCTTATAGTTTGGGGAGAACAGACTGTGCTACAATGCTTGCCTCATAATTTCTGATTTTAAGGGGGATCACAATGTGGAACAAGACAGACATTAAATGGTGAATTACATAAAAACGTGTGAATTAAAAGCAAATACAAATGACCATAGGAAAATCAAGAGATAGACTTTACCTGTCAAGGCAAGAATTTTCTTTAAAATAATATGGAGCATGATATCTGAAGAATGAGAATGAGTTAACTAGGGCAATAGGGTGGATATGCAGAGAAAAAATTTCCACAGAAATAATAATGTTTGCAAAGGTCCTGAGGTGCAAGTGATGGAAGCTTAGAAAAATTGTATTATAGAGAGCTAGATAGTTTTTGGGAAATCTTGGAGAGTGTTGATATTGGACAGTGACACAGAATGAGGTCAGATTCTGTAGAGGAATACATGCAGTTTTAAATGTATCATTTGAGAAATAACAAGGTATTGAAGAATTTCAGTGAGAAAATACCACTTTCATATTTTCATTGTAAAAGATAATTCTGGAAGATTCAAAAGGTTAACATATTATATATTTTATTTATAAGTAACCAGTAATTCGTTTGGTTGAGCATCAGAGTTACAGCATGTAGTCCTTAACAATATGATCTTAACAAAAACTTCCAGTGCACGTCATCTCAAAAATAACACGTGTTAATAATCAAAGTATATTTCTTCAGAAGTCTGAATTCAACAAAACCTGGAATATATTTCTCTAAACTTAACATGCAGAAGCATCACCTAAAGAACTAACTAAAGCAAACTTATAGGACTTATTCCCAGAATAAGATTTGGAGGTCTGAGGCAGAATTGGCATTTGTAATAGGTTCCCTATCATACATATTTTGCTGGACTGGGCATTGGCCTTTGAAAATCACTGAGCTCAATATATAACCCTAAGAATGACTCTCAGGTTGGAGATATAGGTTAATGGTAGAGCACTTGTCTAACATGCATGACACCCTGGGTTCATGGAAGAGAGAGAGAGAGAGCAATTACTCTCAATATTCTTCAAACTCAATGGTAACAAAAAGGGGTTAATATTTTCAGGACCATGGCTCTTCACTGTAATGACGTGTACATTGCTTGTGAATGCTAGTTAAGTACTCATTGAATGGCATTCAATTAATCCAGAGTGGAGGCCAAAGTTCCAAATTCCTAAAATGTTTCCAGATAATGATCAATATGCTGACCCATAGCAAACTCTTTGACCAGAAATGTCTAGGACAGAACTTTGGAATAGCCCAGAGGATTACAAAAACAGTATCAGCTTCATTCCTTACCAAGTGAATCACAATCTGTATTTAAAGACAGTCCCAGGCAGTCCTTATACACATTAAATTATAATAAGCACTGTTCTTAAACATGGATAGATAATGAAATCACAGAGAGATGTGAAGATACGCTGATGCCCCTGACTTACCAAGAGAATTCAGTATTTGTTTGGTGTTGGATTCAACCCGGGCACTGGTGTTTTTAATGCTGTCCTGGTTATTTCAAGATGCAGCAAAGTTTGAGTATGATTCTTCTAATGCCTTACTATGTAAAGTGTGGATTTTTTGAGGTCTCGTCTGGGAGCTTTCTAGAATTACAAACTCTCAGATTCCATCTGAGACATACTCTGTTTGAATTTTCCTTTAAATAAGATCCCTTGATACATATTAAATCCTTGCAGAGCTTTTCTAAAGCAGTGTTATCCTGTAACAACAAGATAGCTAATAGCCACATATAGCTAATTCAATATAAACAAATTAAAATTTTTAAATTTAATTCCTCTCCTAATACCCAAATTTCAAGTGCTCAATGGCATGTTTGTGGAAGGAGACTACCATTTTGAACGATGTAGATATGATGTTTTTAATTACTGCAAAAATTTCTATTGGGCAAAACTATAGAATTATAGCATGTTTATATTTAAAATTGAACAGTCAAGTTTAAAACAGAGAAAGCTGAAGGGTAACCCACTCAGGCCAGCCTTCTGTCCCTCTCTTGGACAGAAGCTTTCTTTCTCTCAATAAATATATTCTGCTCTTAAAAAAAATAAAAAATAAAAGAGAAAGCTAGAAATAAATCACATAATCTGAAACAAGTACCGATGGAAACATGGATTCACAAGGCTTTATAAAATCACGTGATAAATAAATGCATTTCTTAAAATTCTGACCTAGCTTGAAGATCACTGGTGTATCTCCTATATATAGGTCCTAGACCACCATGACGTTTTATAAAAATATTCCATACAGGTGTATGGGAAGAGAAAACTTTTCCTGCTTTACATTCTGAAAAAGTCTATTTCTTTTCAGCCTGCATTCATGGTAAAGGCGTCTCTGAACTGTATTCAGGCAGCTCTGCTCTTACAAGATGCTTCAGGGAATAAGAAATTACTCCCTCTACTTAAGCCAGGAGGATAACTAGGAAGCATCCTGATTTAATTTTTGAGAAAGGTCTTGACGTTTTGCTCTCTTTGCAGAAATGTCCCCGGTATTTGAGTGACTCACCAAGCCAGTCATCATTTGCACCCCAGGTATGCAACTCGGGGCACGCTTTTGTTAACATGTGGCAACAGATTACCGCCCAGGTTTGTCACTTCTGACACATTCATATTCCTGGAGTAAAAGATGTTTGCAAGTTCTCTTTCTCTTTTAATTGTGAAATCCAACATGAGAACAGGTTTTTGAAGGCACCCCTGAGCAGTTCTATTTACTATTTAGGATTTAGCAGTAAATAATCTGCCACTTTAAAATTCCTTTGCCAAGGGGCCTTTCATTCCAACCTAATGCCTTGAGTTCTAATTTACAAATAAATCCCCTTTGTCTGGTGGGGTAAAGCATATTGCTACAGTGGAATAAAATTAAATGATGACATATGGGTTAGATTTCATATTTTAAATAGGCAATTTACAAGAGGGGAATTTCTGTATTTTTCATATTAAAAGGATTATTAAACTTTGATATGGTGTACTGTGTGAGTAGGACAGGAAACTGACAGAAAGAAAATTTCTAACATAAATACTGCCTCTCATCCTTGTCCTTTAAATACATAATGAACCTAAGTGGATGAGGGAATGGAATTTATTAATTATTTTTTTGGATTTAGGTCTTTCTAAAATTTATTTTAAAAATAAAAGAAGAACACATATTAACAAACAGACATCCATTTACAAAATAGCATAAGAACAATACACACAATACTGAATTACAGACAAAGTGGTAGGAAATTAACAATGGTTGTTTCATTACGTATTGGTATCTTCAAAGTGGTTTGATGAAATAAGTTAAATACATTTAATAACAGAGACTTATTAAATGTATTTAACTTATTTCATCAAATTGAAAAACTATAGAAACATACATAGACTATACCTTAACAGAAATTCAAAGTTACTGATGAATATTACATAAGAATGTCCAAAGGTGTAATGTTTACTGAAAGATGTGCACACATACACATTTTTAAAGGTATTGCTTTATCTCCTTGTAGAAATAAGGATATAAAATGGGAAACAGTTCTGTGCTTATATAGTAAATGTGGAGTCTTGTGATAGTATTTTATGTGCGTTTTCCACCTGTTTGTAATTACAGAACTTATAAAAATTCAAACAATGAAAGTTAACAAAAGAGATATAAAAATTTCTTGATTATTCTTGCTTTCTGTACCTAAAAAATGTTGGTTTTCACCAGGCAGAAAATTTGGAGTAATGTCTCAAATTTGGAATGTAGTGTTCCAGCTAAACTGACACTGTACTGGAACCAGATTTTTCCTGAAACTCAGATGATTCAAATAACCCTAACTGCTCAATGTCTCCAACAGGTGGACAATGAACTTCAAGGAAATGGTCAAATTATTTAACAAATTGCAAGCAATATTACAATATAATATTGCAACTTATAACAGTATTTATTACAATAAAACGATATTACAAATCATATTCTAACCTGGTTGTGAGTTCAAGGCAAAAATCTGCTCTAAGCTTCCAAACAGTATCACTTTCATTTCTAAAACAAGCGCAGGCTGAACAGGAAGGATGAAGTGGCCTGTTTGACTGTAATCTGTATTTTCAGGGGCAATTTTACTGTGCCTACTTCCAATGCAGGGGAACGCAATTTTCAGAATTGAGTCCCTTGCTTTTAGCCATGATGTTTACTGTTACAGGGAAGTACAGTAAAGTGGCACAGAGACAGAGGCCTAGATTTCAGTCCACAATCACCACAGGAAATTCATGAGCAGCCGAAGTAAATCACAGAGAAGTCATTAGAAAAAAAAAGTTACTGACAGAAAAAAGTATGACGGGCAGTAAATGCGGAAAAAGAGAGGTAAAAGGCACTCGAGGCTTAAAAAAGAAGTTAAAAACTTTTACATATAAGTCATCATTACTTTGCAACAATTGCCACAGAAAAAGTATGTGTTGCATAAATACACATTCTAACATATGTACCAGCAATACTTTGAAATAAGGTATGTTACAGATTTTATCCAACAGGTTGATATTTATATGAATGCCTGGGTTGCACAATGGTGCATGGTTTCATACATGAATAGGGGCCTGCAACACAGATAAGTATGGATCTAGTCTAGTTATATAAAGAAAGGTTGGGCTGGGCTATAACTCAGTGGTAGAGTATTTGTCTAGTATGAAAACGGGCCTGCATTCCATCCCCAACACTGAAAACATAAGAGATGGGACGAGTGGAAATTTGTGCTGACCTAAGTGATGTGGATAAACATAAAGAAATTAGAAAATTTCATATATACAGAGAACTGGATGTGGCTTGTCATGAGAGGAACACAAAGATGTGAGAAACAGATATAAGAAGAAAGACATAGATCAACAGATAATTAAGGATCAGACTTTAAAGAGTAAAGACATGATCTAAGAATTTTAAATTTCATCTTTAAAGCTATAAGGAGGAAAAGAAAGTTTTGGGTATATGTTAGAAGGATCATGTTAAATAGATTGCATAGAATTTTTTTATTCTAATATCTACACAAATCATTTGTTCAAAATAGGAATCTAGACAGTGTCACAACTGGAATTCACACTCTGACCATCAAACTTACTTTTGGTTCCTCTTAGGTCACCAATGTTTTATGTTTTGTAGTATGACATAATTGTCTGTTTCCAGGAGCAGGTACAAAATCAAGCCAGTGACCTTTCATTATATGTAATAGTACTGTGAATTTCAATGAAAATGTTTTAGACTTGATTATACATGTGTAAACATATTTTTAAAATAAGTGATGTGATTTACTTATACATAATGTATTTATATACATAATACATGAATATTTATGGTGAAGATATAGAGCATACACAGTTGCTCAGTTTCACTCTGCATTAAATCATTTCTCAAGTTGACCTTCAGAATTCATTAGCATCATTACTAATTGGCTCAAGTATTGATTTATGTGACCTTTAGCAACATCCTTAATTCACACACTAAATCTAGCAGAAATAGAACAGACTCTAAAGTAAGTTCATTTATGTCATTCTATTTTTGTCATGAAAAAATTAAAATATACTAAAATAGAGGATGGTATGACAAACAACCATGCGCCCATCATCCAGCTTCAACAGTTACTAACACAAAGTTGATCCTGTTTTAGCTAAACCAACGATCCTCAAAATAGTTAACGTTTTTCAAACGTGGATGTTTGTCAATGCCTAGAGACTCTTTGGTGGTCACAAATGGTTTGAACGTATGTGTGAGGCACTACTGTCGACCGTCATCGACTGCCATCGAATTGGCCAAAGACGCTGATAAATATCTCACAATGTACAGCTGTCTGTGACCAAAAATTTCCCATTTCAAAATGTCAGTACTGGAGCTGCTGAAGTTTGTTTAATCTATATTCTAACCCACTCTCTCTACTTCTCTACTTTCCTCTATGCAAAATCCAAACACCATGAAATTTGTAGTGTGGCTGGAATATCTAAGGCTGTTCTTAATAATCTTAAAAACTTGGTGAACAGGTTATTTATTTGATGTTTTACATTCGTTTATGAAATCTGGTGTAAGTTAACTGCATAGGAATTACCAGTCGGCATTGTATATTTGAGCAATAATTGGGGAATATTAGTTAATGAAGGTAACATTAATTTTTACAGGGATGAAATAAAAGTTGTAAACTAGCAGTATGCGAACTTTTGCTGGGAAGGGACAGACAGTAAATATTTTAGGCTTCATGAGCAATATGGTCTCTGCAATGACCTATTTAAACTCTGTTGTTGTAGCATGTATGATATCATAGACAATACGTATGCTTTATTTTTTAATTTTAAATATAAAAGAAAGAAAACGTTAACAGACACACAGACATTTACAAAATAACACAAAACAAAACAAGCAATACATATTTTCAGGCAAGGTGATAGGAAACTAACAATGGTAGCTGTACTACATACTGATATGTTCAAATTGGTTACTTGGATAAACAAATATAGACATGTAAGAGTGATCAAACAATTAAAAGTGTTCCTTTCAATAAAGTAATAAAAATCAATAGTACAACCATTTTAGCTATCCTATGTTTACCTATATATGTATTTCTCTTAGTTCTCTCTTTTCCCTCATCCCAGCTGTTCCTTCTTTTGAACAACTTCTTTCCCTTTCATAATATCTATTGTACCTTTTAGATTTTATTCACTCTGTTGGGTTCTTACACTATTGAGACAATGCGGTGTTTACACACGCACGCCTGATTTATTTCACTTATGAGTGTGGTCTCTAGTTGTGACCATTTACGTATAAAAGCCCTGAGTTTATCTTTCCTTATAGCTGAGTAATATTCCATTATATAAAAATACCACAACATATTATCCATTCCTCAGTTGATGGGCATTTGAGTTGCTTCCACAGTTTAGCTATTACAAATTGCACTGCTATAAACATGAGTGCACATATATTGCTGTGATATGATGTTTGCAGTTCTTCTGGAAATATACAGCCAGAGGGAAAATAGCTGGGTTGAATGGGACCTCTAGTCCTAGTTTACTGAGGAATCTCCAAACTGATTTCCATCCACAGTGGTTTCACCAGTCTGCATTCCCACCAGCAGTGGAGAAGGGTTCCTTTTTCCCCAGAGCCTCTCCAGCATTTATTATTGGTTGATTTCTTGATGGTAGCCATTCTTTCTGGGGTGAGATGGAATGAATTTTCATAGACAATATGTAAAAAAATAAGCAGGTGCATAAATTTAGAATAAAATTTACTTAGAAGAAAATGTGTTGAGTACATAATTTATCCCACAGACCATTATCAATTTTCGATTTTGAATGCACATATTACATTGGTGTCCTTTATACAGACTAAAGATATATATGTCATTTTATATTTAGAAGAAGCTACAATTTCTTCCTCTTATAAAAGGCAATTCTTCAAAGATATTGCAGCCTTTAAACTTTCAGTATTTCACTCTTTGGAAAGATTGATATCTTGGAGAAAAAGGTCATTAGGCCAAAACATGAAACCTCAGGGATAAATCTGTAGAAAATTGATTGAATGAACAAACCAACTTACACTTTGGTAAAAGTCTCTCTACACAGTTATTCAGAAGGATGAATAATGTCCTAACTAGCTGGGATTTATTTTTATATCAAATTTGGTTCCATTCATGTAATACCCCCAAACAGAATCAAATATTTAAAAACCTAAATAGTTTTGCCTCATATAAATAAAAGGAATGTAGAACTTATTTGTATTCCCATGAGTGATATTTTTAAGGAACCCTCTAAATTATGTGTTGTCCTTAAAGTTCAATTCAGTTTCTTATAAGTCATCAAAGAATATTTGCTGAATAAATGAACGCATTACTCCAAAGTGGTGAAAACACATATAATCATAAGTCATGTGGAATCTAAGATTGAATATTCCATAAATATAAGTATTAAAAATTGACTTGTCCAGACCAAAAAAAGTTTCAACTGAGGAATATAAACACTTGAATGTATAAAGAGCTACTAGTTTAATTGAATGTAATATTTTCTTTGAATTGAATGGTTTCTTTCTGTCATGAGCAGATAAATCAATATTCACAATCACATAAGAATATTGAGATATGCCCTGGGGTTAAGCAAGTCTAATATCACGGTAGAGCTCTGCACAATTTAAGACTAAGTGTTCTTTCCAGGTGCTAAAATGTCATTTAACAGTCCACAGTAACCATTCATGTAGGCGGCCCTAAGCAGGCTGCTTCCTCCTGAGTGTCTATACTTGTGATGATTTGTGAATGAATCACCATGCCCTCCACAGAACTTGGCAACTGGATCAGCGCTTCTGCATCTGGCATTGTACACAATTTGCATACTGTGGAAGTGAAGTACTTTGCAGTCTCTGAAGCCCATCTCATTATGGTGTGGTGAGCTCATAGCCATGTGCTTTCCATCTTTAGTTCTAATTTCAGAGAAGCCGTAGTTAAACCTAAGGACATACAGACACAGCTTATGGATAATGATTAGATAAACTGTTTTTAGATTAGTAAACTGAAGAAGTTAAATTAAGAAGTCAACTTACTAGAGTGGAAAAGAGGACAGGCAAAATTTTCAATACCAATTTTTACAAATAAAAATTGTATAAGAATTTTTCGTTACTTTAATTGAAAACAGTTCGAGAAACTTTAAACTGCCTATATAGCATACATTTGCTTTCCATGAAAAGTTTTCAAAAATGCAGTCATGGGGACCACGTGATGAAAAATTTTGCAAAATCCAACTGTAACCATATTTCTTCTATTCTTTATGTATTTTGATTTCATTATGATTTAAAATCAAGAAAAATGAGCATGTGGAGTAGAATTTTAAAAAGTTTTTATCATGTATAATTATAATCAGAATCAACAGAAGAAAAAAACTGGGGGGACAGGATCTTACTGTATAATTCAGGCTGGCTTTGAGTTCACTATGTAGCCAAGGCTGGCCTTGAACTCATAGTGATCCTCCTGCTTCAGCTTCCTGAATGCTGGGATTAAAGGCATATGCCATCATGCCTAGCGCAATCAACAGAAAATTTTATGTGTGCCTTGATGCCAGTATCCTTTAGATAGCTTACAATGAAACACATAAATCAAGGAGACATAACAACAGTACACTGTCCATTACTATAAGAATTCAAATCATGTGGATCACTCATACTTTTAAAGTGCTTCCTAGGAGTGAGGACTCTGGCTCCAGCATTCAACGTTCCTGTAGATATACTAATTCTCTACATTTTCTTCATCATGTGAATGATAATTTTGAGAGTAAAACATCTGGACTTAATGAATTTATAATGAATACATGAATTGAGGTATTTATAGTAAACAATTGAGGAAAGATTACTAATTAAGAATGTTCAGAGTATTTTTATAGTACGGAGAAACAAAATAAGTTAAATACAAAATAAAAATATGTCTTCCCTAGGCTAATAAAATATTTTCCTGAAAAAATCAGTTTATTTTGTTTCTTCATAAACTCACTGGTACTGTTTATTGTTCATAAAAGCCAATGAAAACGTTATTTATATATTATCCCATATCAAATTACCAAGTGTTCCCTATTCATTGAATTGTTTTGTTTCAAAGGAAAAGTATACATAAACATGTACATATGCATAACACACAAATACCCATATCTCAAAAATATATTTTGCAAATTCCTTTGAAATTAAAAGGTAAAGTCTATACGACTAGGCATAGTTTAACTGCCTTGACAATGATGCTAGCATCTATAATATCAGATGTTTACGATGCTACAAAATCTCTTTATTCTTTACACAGCTATTTGTAATCTTGCAGAGGCCAATTACAGCGTCTCCTATATACAGTTATGGTAGAAGTTAAATGAGATCATGAATTTATAGCATTTTGTGTGGTTTGTAGCACATGATATGGGATTAAAATATCAGTATATTATTGAGGATTTTTAGTTCAGGTTAATGAAAGCCTAAATTTTAAAAGGTATTGTGTGGTCCATTTAATTATATGCCCACCAATAGGCCTACATTACACCTGGCTAGAATATTGATATTAAAAAATGTCAGTGTCACATGCCTTCATATCTCAGATCTGTTTCTTCTATTTTGGCTAGTTTTCTCATAGAGGGTCTAAACAACACGACATGACTCGCATTCATAGCATAGAGTTTGATAGCAAAGGAAAGGTCATTCACTGCAGTCCTGGCAATAACTTCAGAAAGACTGATGCCAGTCACTGAGGTGAGGAGGAAGGAGCTCTCTGGGCCGCACGAGAGGGTCTCTATTCCCACCTTGAAAATACAACACTAATAAAAAAAACTGTGGATGATTATGGGGTCATTCTATGAAGGAAAATATAATTGAAAGGCAAAATGACAAGTCAACCATAGTTACAATTTATTACTTTAATGATATTTTTTATCATTGTTCAACCCACTTAAAAGGCTCTTGAACCTTTCTTTTAGCTTTTATTTTTTATTATTTTCTCTAAGCTGTCGTTCTATTTCTGTAAGATCCTCTTCTATTTTGTAGCTTAACTGGCTAATTATAAACACTGAAATGACTCATCTA
>PVLD010031880.1:0-15260 GCA_004027595.1 Dinomys branickii
ATACTCATAAGTGAAATAAATCAGCGATACATGTGCAGGCAACGTATTGTATCACTGGTGTAAGAACCCGAGCGTGGGAATATAAACTAAGAGACATGAAGGAAATCTGTTCTAAAACAAAGAACAGATGGGATGAAGGAAAGTAGAAAAGAAAAAGACAAAAATGTATGTAGGTATATATGAATATGCATATATGCAGCAGGGCTAACATGGTTCTACTATTGTATTATATCACTTAATGCTAAGCAATAATCGATGACGGGTTATTTCATTAATCTTGTATGTCTGTATGTGTTATCCTGAACACACACTTCGAAGATATCAATATGTAAAGCAGCAACTATTGGTGTTTTGTTGTTGTTGTTGTTGTTGCTGTTGTTGATGTTTGCCGGTTTTGTTTTTTGTCTTTGGATTTTTGGTTTTTGTGTTTTTTCTGTTGTTGAGAGGATTTATTGTCTGACTAAATTTGCATGTCTGTATATGGGCTTATATATTTACACTTCGAAGGTATCAATGGATAAAGCAATAACCACTGTTGAGATCATATCACCTTGTCTATAGATTAGTTGTGATTGTACTATTTTTTATGCTAATTGGTGTCTGTTTGTCAATATGTTTTTGTACTTGTATTTTTTTTAAAATAAAATTAAAAAAAAGAAATTTTTGGTGAAATTTTTGAGTCTTCTATGTAGAGTATCATGTCATCTGCACATAACGATAACTTGACTTCTTCCTTTGTAATATATATTCCTTTTACTTGTTTTTTCTTGCCCGATTGCTCTGGCTAATGTTTTGTGTACTATGTTGAGCAAAAGTAGTGATAGCGAGCCTCCTTGTCTTGTTCCTGATTTTAGAGAGAAAGCTTTCAGTTTTCCCCACTTAATATGATGCTGACCATTGCTTTGTTGTAAATTATTTTTTATCAAATTCAGGTATGGTTCCTTAATACCTACTTTCTGCAGGGTTTTTATCATAAAGGGGTGTTGGATTTTGTCAAAAAGTCTTTCTACATCTCTTGATTGAATCATAGGGCTTTTGTCTTTATGGGGTGGGTTACATTTATGGATTTGTGCTTGTCGAATGACCCTTGCAACAGAGATGTGTGATCTTGTGGTCAGGATGTGTGATCCTTTTGATGATGTGCTGCATTCTACTTGCAAACATGAAAGATTTTTGCGCCTATGTTCATTAAGGATCTTGGCCTGTAGTTTTCCTTTTTTAGTTGGGTGTTTCTCTGGTTTGGGGATTAGGTTAATGCTGGCTTCCAGATATAAATTTGGGAGCACTCCATGCTTTTGAATTTTACTGAAGAGTTTGAGAAGTATTTGTGATATAATATCCTTAAAGGTTTTAAAGAATTCAACAGTGAATGCATCAGGTCCCGGGCTTTTCTTAGTGGGTAGGTTTTTATTACTGCCTAAATTTTATTGGTTGTTATTGGATTAATCACAATGTTTATGACTTTTTGATTTAGTTTTGGTAATTTGTATGCATCTAGGAATCTGTGCATTTCCTCAAAATTTTCCAATTTGTTGGAGTATAATTTCTCATAGGAGTTACTAATTATTTTCTGGGTTTTGACAGTGTCTGTTGTAATTTCACCTTTTTCATTTCTAACTGCACAGATGGAGCCTTTTTCTTTTGGTAAGTTTGACTAAGGGTTTGTGTTTTATTTTATTGGCTAAGGGTTTATCTATTTTGTTTATTCTTTCAATCAGCTAGCTCTTTAATGTGTTGATTCTTTGCATTTTTTTGTTTCAACTTCATTAATTTTCACTCTGATGTTTGGATTTCCCTCTTTAATTTCAGTTTGTGCTCAGACTACTGTTATTGTTTTGAGTGAGTTGAGATTCATTGTCAGGTTGCTTATTTGAGCTTGCTCTGTTTTTCTGATGTGAGCATTCATTGCAATAAGCTTCCCCCTTCTCACTGCTTTCATTATGCCCCACAGGTTCTGGTGGGTTGTACTGGCATTGTCACTTGCTTTCAGAAATTGTTTAATTTCTTTCTTAACTTCTATGATGCATTGGGTGCTCAGGTGTGTGTTAATTTTTCAGGTATTTCTAAATTTTGTGGTTTCTCCTGTGATTGACTTCTAGTTTCATCACACAATGATCTGATAGTAAACTTGGGGTTGTTTTGATTCTTTTATATTTATTTAGGCAGGCACTGGGAACTAGTATGTAGTCTGTTTTGGAGAAAGTTCCATGTGCTGCAGAGAATAATGTGTACCCTGTTGTAGTGTAGAACACTGTAAGTATCTGTTCAGTTGACATGTTCAAGGGTGTGGTTCAGTTCTGATATGTCTTTCATTTTTAGGAGATATCAAATATTTTAATTAGTGCTGAGATGTTTTGTTCTTGTCCGGCGTGAACTATCTGACACATTCATTGACCACATAGTTATCCTTTCTGGTTCTTATTTTCCACATTGTTTTGCTTAGAAGACAACTGCAGTAAATATTTTTATAATATTCTGAAAGGAAATGTAAATATCCTTAATACTCACAATTCAATTTTATATTTTCACTTCTAGGAATTTACCCAAAATAGACACTCACAAAACAGGCAGATGTAAGCGAGCTAGCTAAATAGATGGACCCAAATGGAGGCAGATATAGACATTATCACAGCATGGTTCATAAGTATGCAAAACTTCTGCACTCTGCTTGTCACTTTGTGTGAAATTTTTAAACTATTTATTTATCATTTATTTATTTATTTATTTTTAGCTGCCCAAAGGAAAGCAAATCCAAATGTCTGCTCTCTTTGGAATTTTCCAGCAATCTGAGATTGGGGGAAAATGAAGCCCTCCTGGGGTCTGTTTAAATCCCCAATGTCACCACCTTTGCTCCTGTTCCTCCTTCCCAGTGGTCTACACAGTACAGAAGATTTTTTTAAAATGAGACTCAATTACAAACAGTAAGATCATGTTCAACTCTTTTAAATAAGGAGATTGGTCTATGTGAGTCAAAATGGAAAGTGATCATTTTTGTTATTGAGTTAAAAGTTAACCCAGATGAAAATATATTACAGAATAGCTCTCATTAAAAATATTTAAAAGATAACATCACTGTGAATTCACTCGAATTTCTTTTTCAAAGTTCTTCAATTAATTTCAGTGAAATTGGTTGTTCATTTAATAAATAGAGAAAAGTAATATCTCCTATCATAGTTTGAATCCTTAAATCAGCATACTATTACTTTTATAATTACTATGTGACAGAGATTATGACAGCATATATACGCACAAATTTGACAAACCTTTCTTAAGAGTATACTTCAGACAAAATACAAAAACATGTCTTTAAAACTTTACATTCTGTACTCAGGCTGTAAAAGGAGAATGGTATTTGTAATGTATTTATTTACTTAAAAATTAAACTTATTGGTACAACGTAGATATATGTAACGATCACATTTACCACAGGGAATTTGTACTTGTACGTAATATATCTTGATGCCTCTTTTTTTCTCAATCCCCTCCCCTCACTTCAACCTCTCTTCCCCTCCTTATCTACAAAATGTTGTCTCCCTTTTATGCTTCATTTATCTTTTTTCCTTTTCCCTTCCTTCCTTTCTCCATTCTGCCTCCCTAGATCTTCTTTCCTTTTGAATAATTTCTTCCTATTTCATAATGTCTATTGCTCATTTTGATCCTTACTTACTCTTTCAGTTTCTCACACCAGGGAGACAATCTGATACTTACATATGTATCTGATTGATTTTGCTTAAGAGTATGGTATCAAGGTGCATCCATTTATCTAGAAATGTTTCGAGCTTATCCTTCTTTATGGCTGAGTAGTACTCCATTGTATAAAAAACCCACATCTTTTTAAATAGGATGAGATCCCAATGGTTGATTCTTTGTATTATTTCCCATGCAATCAAGGTTTTATTTATGAAATTTTCACTTACACCCGTGTCTTCAAGAGTTCTGCCTATTCTTCCAGCAGATTTAGTGTTTTACCATTTAGATCTTTGACTTATTTTGATTTTAATTTAGTGATAGACATGGGTCTAGTTTTAGTCTTTGGCATATGAAAAGCCAACTTTTCCAGAATGATTTATCAAAGAGGTGATCTTTCTTTCAGTGAATGTGTTTGGACCATTTGTCAAAAATAAGGCGGTTGATCTGTTTGGAGTTGTTTCTGCATGTTTAATATGTTCAGTTTATCCTCAGGTCTGCTTTTTTTTGATCAGTACCATGTTGTTTTTTTTATCACAATAGCTTTGTAGTATAATTTCAAGTCAGAGATTGTGATGCCCCCCTGCCTTTGTTACTGAGAATTTCTTTTCCTGTTCTAGGTTTCTTCTGGTTTCAAATGAATTTTGGAAATGTTTTCTGTAGTTCTGTGAGGTATGCTAATGGTGTTCTGGTTGGGATTGCATCAAATCTGTATAATAATTTTGGGAGTATGGCCATTTTCATTCTGTTGGTTCTTCCTGTCCATGAGCAACTGGTATCTTTCCATTTTCTGACATCCTCTTTGATCTCCTTTTCCAGAGTAATGTAGTTTTCAATGTAGAGGTCTTATACTTTTTTCATTAGATTGATTCCTTAGTATTTCAGTTTTTTGGGTGCTATTGTGAAGGGTGTGGTTTCCCTAATATTCTCTCAGTGACTTTTTCTTGTTTATTCATGGGAATGCAACTGAGTTTTGAGTGCTGACTTTGTATCCAGTTATACTACTGAATTTGGTTATTAAACCCAGAAGTCTTTTCATGGAGTTTTGGGGGCCTTCTATCATGTCATCTGTGAATAATGATAATTTAACTCCTTTCTATTCTATCCTTACTCCTTTTATTTCTTTTTCTTGTCTAATTTATCTGGCTAATGTTCTTAGAGTTATATTGAATAGGAGTGGTAAGAGTGGGTATCCTTGTCTTGTTCCTGATTTTAGAGTGAAAGCTTTCAGGTTTTGACCATTTAATATCATGTTGGCTGTTCATTTGTCATAGATGGCTTTGATTAGATTGAGGTAAACACTATCAATTCCAATTTTCTGCAAGGTTTTTATCTGGAATGGGTGTTAGACTTTGTGAAATGCTTTTTCTGCATCTATTGAGATGATCATGTGATTTTTATCTTTGGTTTTATTGATAGGGAGTATTGCATTTATTGATTTACATGTGTGGAACCATCCCTGCATTCCTGGGATTCATCCCACTTGGTCATGGTATATAATCTTCTTGATGATTTGCTGCATTCTGTTTGCTGGTGTCTTATTGAGGATTTTTTTCATCCATGTTCATTAGGTAAATTGGCCTATATTTCTCTTTTGGTTTGAGTCTTTCTCTGGTTTTGCTATCAGGGCAATACTTGCTTCCATGAATGAGATAGGGATAATTGCTTCCCTGTCAATTTCATTATAGAGTTTGAAGAGTTATGACATTAGATCTTCACTAAATTTCTTATAGAATTTAGCAGTGAATCCATTAGAACCTGGGCTTTTCTTTGCTGGTAAGATTTTAATTACATTTTCAATTTCATTAATTGAAATTGGGTTATTTAGAATTTTTATATCTTTTTTATTCAGTTTTGGTAAATTGTATGTATCTGGGAATCTGATCATTTGTTCTGTGTTTTATATCTTATGAGAGTACAGATTCTCATAGTAGGTAGTGATGATCTTCTGGGTTTCCACAGGATCTGTTATGATTTCACCATTTTCATTCCTAACTACATGAAATTGAGTCCTTTCTTTCCTCTTTTTATGAGGTTGTCTAAGGGTTTATCAATTTTATTTAATCTTTCAAAGAACCAACTCTTTGATTCATTGTTTCTATGTATTTTTTTTAGTCTCAGTTGCATTAATTACTTCTCTGATCTTTATAATTTCCTGACTTATATAAGCTTTGGGTTTGATTTATTCTTCTTTTTCTAGGAGTTTGAGGTTCAACATTAAGTTGTTTATTTGAGCTTATTCTGTTTTCTGATGTTAGAATTCATTGCTATAAATTTTCCTCTTAGTACTTCTTTCATTGCATACACTAAGTTTCAGTATGTTTTATGGGCATTAACATTTATTTGTAGGTACTGTTTAATTCCTTCTTTAATTTCCTCTGTGACCCCTTGGTTGTTTATAAGAATGTCCATGTGTTTATGTAGTTTTTGTGGTTTCTTTTGTTGTTGATTTCCATTTTCACTGCATGATGGTCAGAAAATATGCATGGTGTCATTTCAGTTCCTCTGCATTTACTTAAGCATGTTCTGTGGACTAGTATGTGGTCTGTTTTGGAGAATGTCCTGTGTGCAGTTGAGAAGAATGTGTATTCTGATATTGTGGGGTAAACACTCTGTAGGCATCTACTAGGTCCATTTGTTCATAGGTGTAGTTCAGTTCTGATATTTCTTTATTGGCTCTCTAGTTGATCTATCTATTTGTGACATTGGGTATTAAGATTCTCCATTATAATTTTGTTAGTGCTTATTTGATTTTTCATGTCCATTTATATTTGTTTTATGCAGGTGGGTGCACCAGTGTTTGGTCCACGTATATTTATGATTGTTATCACTTCTTGGAGTTTTCCCTTAGGTATGTAGTGACCTTCTTTGTCTTTTTCAATCAGTCTTGGCTTGAAGCTTACATTGTCTGCCAATAGTATAGGTACCTGTGCTTTTCTCTGGGTTGCTGTCACATAGAGTATTGTTTTCCATCCTTTGAATTTCAGTGTATTAATTTCTTTTTGAGTTAAATGTGTTTCTGGTATACAGCATATTGTTGGATCTTGTTTCTTGACCCGTTCTGCCAATCTGTTTCTTTTCATTGGTGAGCTGAGAACATTTACACTGATGGTTATGACTGATATATATTGACTTATCCTTCTCATTTTATTTTTCTTTTGTTGGTTCATTCCCCTTCCCTCTGTTTAATTGCTTGCCCTTCTTGGGGCCTTTTTAAAATTGGTCCTGAGCTCTTTGAAATAAAATGGTGGCCCTGCCTGCCGCTTCTGTTCTGTGTGTCTGTGCCTAGCATGGCATTGGCCTCATCTTACTCACTGACTGCTGGCGTTGTGTGGCCCCTCAGTTTCAGAGGCTTGTATTCTCACTGCTGCTTCTGGCTTTTCCCCATCACCAGCTGCTGGTCCTGCCTGCAGTGTGTATGCTGGGCTGCTGGAGCTCTGATACTTCTTTATTGATTGTTTTAGATGATCTATCTCTTTGTTGTAGTTGGATATTGAGCATACCCGCTATGATTGTGTTAGTGGTTATCTTTTGTGTCTGGCAATATTTGTTTTATGAAGAAAGATACTCCATTGTTTGGTGGATATATATTTACAAATGTTATCTCTTCTGTAGTGACTTTGTCTCTTTTGATTCACTTTAGTTTGAAGTTTATTTTGTCTGAGTGTAAAATTGCTATCATGATTGTTTTGAGAGGCTTGGATTCATATATTATTTTCCATCTTTTATTTTATTCAATGGATTTTTTTATTATATGAATTTCTTGAATGCAACAGACTATTGGTTTCTGTTTTGTGACCCCCATCTGTCAATCTGTGTCTTTTAATTGGGGAGCTGAGGCTGTTAACTATTGGTGACTGGGCTATGTAAGGGTTAAGTTGCTCTGAAGACAAGATGGCAGCCCAGCTGAGGCAGCCCAGGACAGGGGCTGATACTCCCTATACCAGAATTATAACTGCCAACCTAAGAGATAAGACAGTTCTCACAGTTAGCAAGATTTACTGCTTGGAAGGTCTTCGATCCTTTGTTTCACAAGGTCCTGCTTAGTTTCCCACCTTCACCTCAGCTACCCCCTCTATTTGTTGGGAAGCCAATACATATGGGAGGTCCAGAAAAGTCTTGGTCTTAGCTCCAAGAGTTTTAACTTTCCTGGGATCCCCCAAAACATACTGCTTGTCTCTTTTATTTAAACCTTTGCCACAAACTCATTTTGGGAGATTGGGCGTTCAGGCCAATTGCCTGATAGTTAATACTGGGAGTTATACTAAGAAGTGTTGATCAATCCTTATCGTTGCGCTCTTTCTCTGCTAACTCATTTGTCGTCCCCCCTTTATCTATTCATCTTGCTTGGTGTATTCATTCCAGATTGTATCTGGACTTTCGTCTTTGTTAGCTGTGTTAATCTGTCTAGCATTTTCTTGAGTATTTTTTAGAGTGCTAGTTTGGTATTTATAAATCACTTGAGTTGTTCTTTTTCATGGAATGTTCTAACTATTCCATCTATTTTAAGAGAAAGTTTTGTCAGGTGTGTTAATATTGTTTGGAAGTTATTTCCCTCTAGTGTCTTCTGGCCTTTAAAGTTTGTGTTAGGGGTCTTCAATAATTCTAATGCATTTACCTTTAGACATAATTTTTTGCTGTTCTCTGATACTTTTTGAAATTTGGGGTTTCTTTGGTTGGATATCTGTCATTTTAATATGATGTGTCTCAGGGAGCTTCTTTTTTTTGTGCAGTATTGTCTCAGTTCACAAATGCTTCTTTTTGTGGACAATTTAGTTCACAAACAGAAGTGTTCAGCAAAAATTTCCTTGTGTTCACAAACTCCTTATCAAGTGACAAACAGGACCATGATCATCTGTCCTGCACAAACATTAACTCGGTCATATTCCCTGCTCTGACCTGTGGTCCTGGCTTCCTCTGGCCAAGGTTGTGGTTGCAGACAGAACCACGCATACTCGCTGTGAAGCTTTTTTGTGTGCTTTTTATCACATACAATACTGTACAGTATCATGCAGCCCAGCATGGCTCCACAGAAAGTGCAGAGCAGTAATGCAGGTGACAAAAATGTGCAGAGCAAGAGTGGAGGTTACAAAAAAGGCGCAGAGTGAGAACGGTAAGAAGAAGAAAGTTTTGGAGAAAATAACCATTGAACTAAATCATAGAAAAGCATGGCCGTGGTGTTTGTATGACGGATCCGACCTCAGAGTACAAGATGGTGAAGTCGGCAATCTTCACAATTTGAAGAACAAAAGTACCATCAAAGGAGCTGATGTGACGGAAGGAGTTTCCGTGTTACCGAGCAGAGGACACAAGCGCCAGAAGAGGTGGAAAAGCTTGTCAATGTGGCTAGTGAGAAACAGCTGGCAGGCGATAGCCTTAGTGAAGCTATGATCTGTGAAAAATCCAGGGAATTGTACAGTGAATTTACCACAAGAAAACCCCTCTCCACGTGCCACAAGTGATGAGTTCAAAGCCAGTAGAGGGTGATTTGATAAATTCCACAGAAGAAGCAGCCTGCAGTGTGATGAAACTTGGTGAGGCTTCCAGTTCTGACAAGGCCACTGCAGAAGCCAACAGGAAAGAATTTGCAGAATTCATGAAGCCACAAGGATATGTTGGTCAAAAGTGTTCAACTTCGGTGAAACAGGGCTTTTCTGAAAGAAAATACCAGACAGAGCCTACATCACTCAGGAGGATAAGGCACTGCTGGGACACAAGCCCATGAAGGACAGGTTGACCCTTTTGCTGTGTGTGAACACAACCTGAAGATGAAGTCACTGCTGATGTAGGACTCCTAGACCCTCACGCATGCAAGGAATAGAGTGTGAACAAGGCCAGACTGCCCACGATGGGGAGGGCCAGTGAGAAAGTGTGGGTCATAAAGTGATTGTTCATGGAATGGCTGCATGAGGAATTCACAACCACCATTAAGAAATATCTTTCTGACAACCAACTACCTCAAAAGTGCCTTTTCCTGATGCACAATGCCCCGGGACACTTTCCAGCCTTGGTAAATGACTTGGACACTGAGCATGATTTCATAAAGGTCAAATTCCTCCCCCAAAACACACCTCTTCTGAGGCCCATGGACCAGCAAGTGATCTTTGACCTCAAGAAGCTGTACACAAAGGTGCTCTTGTCCAGGTGTTTAATGTCACTGAAGAGAGTCCTTGGCTCTGAAAGAGTTCTGGAGGAAACAATTCAGTGTCTTCCACCACACCAAACTCATTGACAAAGCCTGGGAAGATGTTGCAGAGTGGACCTTAAACCCAGCCTGGAGGAAACTGACCAGAAAGAGTCCCTGAAAGTGACATTAGGCAGATTTTTCATTAAAATTGACCCAGCAGCTAAGAGACAGGAGAGGCAACCCCTGAAGGAGATCTCCTGTTGTCCTTGGGGAGGGGACTTTCCTTCCAAACAACAATCTTCTCTCCATTCACCTTCTTATCCTCCCCTCAGAGGCTGCCTCAAGCAAGGTCAGTGTCTCTACCTTCATGCTGTACTGCACTTTGGTTCATATTCTTGTGGTTAAAAATACATGTGCTTTGGAACAGATTCACCTTATTTATATTGAATCTCATGGGAAAATTTGATTTGGTTTGTGACCGAAATTGGTTTGCAGCCAAAATCCGTTCTCGACCATGCTTGTAGCATCCAGAATGGATTAACCTCACTTACATTGAACTTTATGGGGAAATTTGATGCGGTTTGTGACCAGAATCACAGAACGAATTAAGTTCATGAACCAAGGTACCACTGTAGTTACTTGGTGTTCTGTAAACCCTGCTTACTTGTGTGTTACACTCCTCTCTCACACTTGGAAAGTTTTCTGTTATGATTTCTGGAAACAAATTTATTATTTCATGTATACCATCTTATAGTTTCTAACTACAGTCAGCCATGGCTTGGTCTTCTAGGTGTTGTCTACTAGCTGTTGGTTGAATTTTTCTTGTTCTCCTATCATTTCTAAGGCTTCTCTTAATAATTTGTAATAATTGGACATTTTGCTCTCAATTTCGGAAACCCTGCCTTCACATTAGTTATTTCTGCAATTTATGAACTCTTTGCAATTTTTTTTATATCTAGTATTTCTGTCTGGTGCCTTTTTGTGGATTCTGTATCTTTGGTAAGTTTGGCTTTCATGTTTTGAACAGTTTTGGTCGTCCCTTCTAACTTTCTGTCTCCCCCAGACCCACGCTGGTCATTTTGCATGGTGCAGCGGTCCCTTGGTTCACAAGCTTCATTTATTCTGTTATTTGAAAAAGCTGCCCACATTCATGTTTGTGTGGGAAAGATGGCCACAGCTGAGCTTGTCACTCAGTGAAGAGTTTTCAAACCAAACCAGAATTATGCCAAAAGATTCTCTTTGGGAACTGAATTATTTGCCAACAAAAGCGTTCATGAACTGAGGTACTAGCGCAGTTCCACATACTTTTGGGTCATGTGTTCATCAAAGATTCTTTACTCTTCTTTAACCAGTCTGCATAGCACTACTACCTGCTGTCTGCTTTCCTCTCCACAGTGTCCCCTGGATCTCTCTTGGGAGAGTTGAGAGGCCCTGGGGTCTTTTGTTGCTCAGTTTTTTCATGTTCTGTTTATATGTGTGTGTATATAGCTATATCTATGCTTTTTTTTCTGGCTTTTTTTTGTTGTTGTTGTTTGTTTGATTTTTGAGACAGGGTCTTATTATGTCACCCAGGCTGGCCTTGGAACTCCTAGCGATCCTCCTGCCTCAGTCTCCTGAGTGCTGGGATTACAGGTATTTGCCACCATGTGTGGCTGTTTTTACTTTCTTTTCAGGCTTTTGGTGCTGAGGATTGAGGTCAAGTAGGGTAAGGAGAACTTATAGCTGATACTGTCTTCCAGTGATATATTTTCAGCTTTATTTGTCCAGAAGTATCATTTACTCTTTCAGCTATTTATTTCTTTATCTTTTTGAGACAGTATCTCACTGTGAAGTTCAGGTGGGCCTTGAACCCCCTGTGGCCTCAAACTCACAGCGATCCTCCTGCTCAGTCTACTGAGTGCTGGGATTACAGGTGTGCACCACCACACACAGTCTACCTCTTCAGCTATTTAATTTAAGTAATTTGGGTTCTTGAAGATTCTTTGAAGACAGAGTTACTTCTGGTTACAACAGCATCAATAGAAATGATCATACATCACTTATATGCGATAGACCTTGTGCATCGGTCAGTGTTTACTAGAGAAACAACACAAGATGCACAAATATATAAGAATTTACAGATTGGCTTGTGATGGTCACCTACAGAATTGGGTGTGGAAGGACGTAAAAGGTCTTTTGCGCACTGGGGGTCCAAAGGATCGAGTCAAAGGCCTGGAGCTCCTGTAGTGTCCCTTGCCAGTCTGTATCAGGAAGCTGAAGGATCTCTGTTGGAAGGCTGACGGGTCCGCACCAGAAGCCAGGAGATGATGTCCCAGGTAAAGGTGAAGACTTGAGCTCCTCCAAAGAAGTCAGAAGCAGTCTTTCCTTCTTCGTTTCACTTTTATAGCATGCTGGTGATAGTCCTCCCTAAGGCAGGTCTAGCACACCCAGAAAATGCTGAGCCCATTTAGGTGGGCATTATTTACTCAAATTGACACAATCAACTCTCGCATGTTGTGTTTACACTTGCACCCTTCATCAGCGTTCTTTGAAGCCTTTTTTCAGGGACTATTAGTCATTCTGTGATGTGCAAAGAGAAGGGGAGGGATGCACGAAAGGGTCGTGTAAGTCAGTACAAGCAGAAGTAGGTAAGAGGAATAACAATAGGTGAAAACATTGGCCGCGGGGTCAGAGTCTACTGGAGCTCTTTTAGTTGGATTGAAGGGTTACCGGTGAGGATTCTGAGAAGATGTTTTGAGGGTATAGGAGGACGGAATAGGAGAAAGTGTACTTCGGGATTGAGGGAGGCTACAAGCTTGTTGGAACCCATCGGTATATTTGTGCATCTCCACAGTGGGAAAGAGGCAAGGGAAGGCAGGGCTGTGGTCAGTAACGGCCACTTCTGAAAAACGCCACTTATGAGCACATGAGGCTTTCAGGGGACGTCGAGATACAAGCCCTATCTGTGGGAGAAACAAGTGAAAAAGAAAATAGTATTGCTATGGAAATGCGAGATAGGAAGATGAGAGAAAGTAAACACCAACCAAGTTGAAGCAAAGCAACAAACCCCCCCAATATCCAGTGGAAACTCAGATGAAAAACTTCCATAATGTATGTGTGAGTGCTGTACCCCGAAAGTCTGAGGGTTCGCACAATTCTTTTCTGGCCTTGATTTGGTCTGATTGCAGACAGCCACACCAAATTTACCTCTTTTCCTTTGCACTCAAAATCCAAATAAACCCAGCCTGGGGAGTTGTCCCTCCCAGCTCGCAGGCAGAATCTGATGCTACGGACGTGGCTTAGGAAACCTCCAGCCATGTTGGAGGAGGAGGCCAGGTTCCCTTGCAGGCCGGGGTACACAGAGTCAGGACCTGCTGGCGCTCCTGCAAGGCTGGGGGACTCTGAAGGCACCTTTGTACACTGGCAGGGGCCGCAGAAATCTGCCACATGTTCACTCGAAGCTTGGAACTGCAGGAGGGAGCAGGCCATTCACTCTCAGGTGGGAAGGACCAAGAGCGCACCACCAGGAGCGTGGTGCCCTCGTGGGCCTCTATTTGCTGGTTCATCTGCTCTCTGCCCAGGGGCCTGTGTGGGGGTTTCCCCTCACCCTGGACGCAGGCTGGTGAGGATGCCCGCGAGGCTGCGGCATCTCTGGTGTTGGAGGAGAGGTGTTGGGGAGAAGGGGCTGGGATGTGCAGACTCTGACCCTGGAGTCCACGCTCCGCAGCGCTCCGCGTCCCTCCCTTCCCTCGGCTATTTGGAATGCTTTCTGGGGCTGCTCCCTGGAGGGCCAGCGGGGAGCTGTGCCGACCAGCTGTGGCGACTCTGCTTCTCTCTTCAGAGATCCAGACACTAAATTTGACCTACATGGATCATTTTTTGGATTGATTTTCTGATTTGAGGTCTACGACCCTCCCTTAGGGAGGGCTTCTGGCTTCTGTGAATCTTCTCTAAGCTCCCATGTTGGATTCCTTTCTTACTCATTTTTAAATTTTGAGACAAGGACTCAGTCAGTAAATTGACCAGGCTGAGCTTGAACTTGCACTACCTGCCTCAGCCTCCCACAATGCTGGGATTATCATCACACTCGGCTGAGTGGGGGCTTTTTGAAGTCAGAATTCTGTAGAAGTCGTAATTGCATTCCAAGTATTATCAGAGAAAACGCTCGCGCTGTGATAGGTAACAGAGCATCTTGCCACGGCTTGCTCAGGTCAATAGATTATTAAGCTGTCACTGAATTTCATTGCAAAACCTCACCCCAAACCAGAATACTGCTGACGTGTTGTGATCCTCAGACTCTGAGAAAAGACTGCTTGCTTTAAAGCCTTTTGTTTTGAGGCTTGAATTCCCAACAGATGAAGAGAGAGACACAGTAAGGAGGCTGGAGCTGGAACTCACCTTCCTGGACTTGGTCGCAGTCTTTTCTTCCTAAAAAAGTGGAAGACAGGACACGAGCTTTGCTGCCCGCACTTCAGCATCTACTTACTGTACGATCATAGGGTCTTTTCATTGGTGAAGCGGCCCAAGAAACAAAACAGTCCCAGAAGGTGACTGTTACAAGGGCAAAACGAGATGCGCAGCTCCCACCTTTGTGTGTTTAACAAACACCTTCCTTGTGAGCGCACGAAGGTTGTTTTCCTATTCCTTGCCTTCCCTTTGATGAATTCTACCGCATTTGGACGAGGTAATCACTGCGGCTCTGGTGGGATACACTGTCTTCCTGAGGATTTCAAAACATTGGATACCAGGCGCTGCCGCACAAAGCAGAAGCCTCATCAACAGCGGATCTAGTTCCTGACCTGGAGGAAGAATAGGGCTGTCACAATAATCTGTAATGTATAAAATAATAGTTTTCAATTGATTCCAAAAATTAAAACAATCTGTGTTAATGATTTTTCATGGTCTGTACCTCAGCATTCCTCCAGAGGATTAAGACAAATCAGCCTTGGTGATAAACATACCTTTGCCAAGGGTAACCTAGGCAACAGAAGAGCTAATTGCTCAGAAACAGCTGCCTTCTGGTAAGAACGGAAGATTAAAAAATGAGTGAGGAAGTCCCCTAAGTAGTTCTGAGAAAGGTCGCAACCCAAACCCTTACAGGCTAGTAGTGAGGAGGGATATTCCAGAGCACTGTTTTGTTTGGATGAAGCCAAACTCTGAAATATATGTAGGATGAATTTCCCCCAGAATCAGTCTCTTCTTTAAGTCTTGTCAGCAACATTTTGACAGCATGAGGTGAAAACCTGTGGACCTTCTACACTTTTTTTTTTCTTTTTTTTTTTTAATTTTATTTTAAAGACAAAAGAATGGAGACATATGAACCAGAAAAGCCATAAACAATACAGAAAATACAAAGTTATACAGAATATAGTAGGGAATTGGAACTGGATGTTGTATTACATAGTTATCTTCACATTAGTTAACACAAAAACATTAAAGGAAATACCAAATTATAGAGAAGATAGTA
>PVLD010031881.1:0-15259 GCA_004027595.1 Dinomys branickii
ATTCCCTACTATCTTCTCTATAATTTGGTATTTCCTTTAATGTTTTTGTGTTAACTAATGTGAAGATAACTATGTAATACAACATCCAGTTCTAATTCCCTACTATATTCTGTATAACTTTGTATTTTCTGTATTGTTTATGGCTTTTCTGGTTCATATGTCTCCATTCTTTTGTCTTTAAAATAAAATTAAAAAAAAACTGAATTACAGACAAGATGACAGGGAATTAACAATGGTTGTTGGATTACATATTGATAATTTCAAAGTGTATGCTCAGGAAGACACATATAGACATAAAAGATTCATCAAACAACTATTCATCAACTGTTCCTTCCAATAAAGCGACATAAGTCAATAGTGCAACCATGTTAGCCATCCTGCATATGCATATATACATATAGTTATCCCTTTCTTTCTTTTCTCCTTCTCCTCATCCCGTTTGCACTTTACTTTTGAGCAGTTTCCTTTCATACCTCCTAATTTATATTCCCACTTTCAGGTTCTTACACTAGTGATACAGTATGTTGCTTGCACATGCACATTGGATTTATTTCACTTATGAGTATGGTCTCTAATTGTGACCATTTGCCTGTAAAAGCCTCAAGTTTTTCTTTCTTTATAGCTGAGTAATATTCCATTATATTAAAATGCCACAGTTTTTTTATCCAGTCCTCTGTGGATGGACATTTGGGTTGCTTCCATGATTTAGCTATTACAAATTGCACTGCTATAAACATGGGTGCACATACATCGTGGTGATATGATGTTTTCAGATTTTCTGGGAAAATACCCAGAAGGGGAATAGCTGAGTTATATGGGACCTCTAGACCTAGTATGCTGAGGAATCTCCAAAACGATCTCCCCAGTGATTTCACCAGTCTGCACTCCCACCAGTGGAGGAGAGGAGTTCCTATTTCTCCACAGCCTCGCCAGCATTTGTTATTGGTTGATTTCTTAATGCTGGCCAATCTTACTGGGGTGAGATGAAATCTCAATGTTGTTTTAATTTGCATTTCTCAAATGACTAAAGATATAGAACATTTTCTCATATATTTATTTGCCATTTGTATGTCTTTATCTGAGAAGTGTGTATTCATCTCAGATGCCCATTTCTGGATTGGGTCTTTGAATTTGGACAGGTACATGTTTTTTAATTCTTTGCATGTTCTAGATAGAAGACCTTTGTCTGAGGGACAGCCAGCTAGGATTTTTTCCCAATTTGTGGGTTTTCTTTTTACTCTGCTGGTGATTTCTTTAAATGTGCAAAACCTTTTCAGTAAGATGAGGTCACAGCTATTGATTCTTCAAAGTGTTTCCCTTGCAGTTTCATTTTTGTTCATGAACTCTCTACTTACTTCTATGTCTTCAGGATTTTTACCAACTTTCTCTTCCAATAGATTTAGTGTTTCTGTTTTAATATTGAGATCTGTGATCCATTTTGTCTTGAGTTTGCTGTATGGTGAAGACTTGGGTCTATTTTCAGTCTTCAGCAAGAGGGAAGCCAATTTTTCCAGCACTATTTATTAAAGAGGCTATCTTTCTTCCAGTGAGATTGTTTGGCCCTTTTGTCAAATATTAGGTGGCTGAATGAGTTTGTGGTTGTGGCTGCATCTTCCAGTCTGTTCCATTGATCCTCAGGTCTGTTTTTTAGCCAGTACCAGGTTGATTTATTACAGTAGCTTTGTAGTATAATTTCAGGTCAAGAATTGTGTTTCCACCTGACTTGTCCTTGTTACCCAGGATTGCTTTTGCTATTCTGGGTCTCTTCTGGTTCCAGATGAATTTAAGGAATGTTTTCTCTAGATCTGTGAGGTATGCTAATGGTAGTTTAATGGGAATTGCATTGAATCTGTACAGCAATTTTGGTAGTATGGCCATTTTCACAATGCTGATTCTTCCTAACCATGAGCAGGAAATGTTTTTCCATTTATTGAAATCCTCTTCGATCTCTTCTTTCACAGTACTGTAGTTTTCACTGAATAGATCTTTTACCTCTTTTGTTAGATTGATTCCCAAATATTTCAATTTCTTGGATGCTATTGTGAAAGGTATGGTTTCCTTAATTTCTCTCTCAGTCTGTTTGCTGTTTTTTGTATAGGAATGCTATTGATTTTTGAGTGTTGACTTTGTATCCAGCTACTCTGCTGAATTTGTCAGTTAATTCTGGGAGTCTTCTTGTGGAGTTTTTGGTGTCTTCCATGTAAAGTATCATGTTATCTGCAAATAGTGATAGTTTTACTTCTTCCTTTCCTATCCTTATTCCCTCTATTTCTCTCTCCTGTCTGATTGCTGTGGCTAATGCTTCCAGAACTGTGTTGAATAGGAGTGGTGACAGTGGACATCCTTGTCTTGTTCCTGACTTTAAAGTGAAAGTTTTCAGTTTTTGTCCATTTAGTACGATGTTGGCTGTTGGTTTGTCATAGACGGCTTTGATCAGATTGAGGTAAAGGCCATCTATTCCTGTTTTTCCTAGGGTTTTTAACATGAATGCATGTTGGACTTTATTGAAAGCTTTTCCTCATCTATTGAGATGGTCATGTGTTTTTGTCTTTGGCTCTATTGATATGGTGTATTACATTAATTGATTTGTGAATATTGGACCATCCCTGCATTCCTGGAATGATCCACCCTGGTCATGGTGTATAATTTTCCTTAGCATTATATTTGCTAGTATTTTATTATCTTTGTATCTATGTTCATTAGAGAGATTGGCCTATAGTTCTCTTTCTTGGTTGAGTCTTTCTCTGGTTTTGGTATCAGTATAATACTTGCCTCCCCAAATGAGTTAGGGAGAATTGCTTCCTTTTCAATTTCTTTGAAGAGTTTGAGGAGTGTTGGCATTAAATCTTTGCTGAATGTTTTATAAAATTCTGCTGTGAATCCATCAAGGCCTGAGCTTTTCTTTGTTGGTAAGTTTTTAATGACATTTTCAATCTCATTAATTGATATTGGGTTGTTCAGAATTTTTATAACTTCCTGATTCAACTTTGGTAATTCTTACCTTTCTAGGAATCTGTCCATTTCTTCTGAGTTTTCTATCCTATGGGAGTAAAGATTTTCCAAGTAGGTGTTAATGATCTTTTGAATTTCTATAGGATCTGTAGTGATTTCATCCTTTTCATTTCTCATTGCATGAATTTGAGTTCTTTCTTTTTTTGATAAGGTTTTTTGATAAGGTTCATCAATTTTATTTATTCTTTTGAAGAACCAACTCTTTGATTCACTTATTTTTTGTAGTATTTTCTTCATCTCAGTTGCATTAATTTCTGCCCTGAGCTTTATAATCTCCTCCCTTATTTGGGCTTTGGGCTTGACTTGTTCTTTTCCTAAAAGTTTGAGGTGCAGCAATAGGCTATTTATTTGCTTTCTGTGTTCTTTATGTGTGAGTTCATCACTAAAAATTTCTCTTGGAGGAATGCCTTCATTTCATCCCACAGATCCCAGTAGGTTGTATTTGTATTTTCATTTCTTTGTAGGTTTTTAAAAATTTCTTTTTTAATTTCTTCTGTGACTCATTGGTTGTCCAGGAGGTTGTTGTTTAATTTCCAAGTATTTATGGAATTTTTGGAGTTCCATTTGTCATTAATTTCCAATTTCTTTTCATGGTGGTCAGATAATATGCATGGGGATGGGGCTGGGGATATAGCTCAGTGGAATAAGTGCCTGCCTAGCAAGTGCAGCGTCCTGAGTTTGACCCCCAATACCGCCAGATAATATGCATGGGATAATTTCAGTTTTTTTGCATTTAGGTAGGTACGCTGCATGGGCTAGAATGTGGTCTATTTTAGAGAAAGTCTCATGTGCAGCTGAGAAAAATGTGTATTCTGATGTTGTGGGGTGGAACACTCTGTATACTTCTACTAAGTCCATTTGTTTGCACATTTGGTTCAGGTATGTTATTTCTTTGCTGAGTTTTTGTCCAGCTTACCTGTTTCTTTGTGTCAAAGGGGTGTTTAGGTCCCCTGCTATGACAGTGTTATTATCTGTTTTTTTATATCTGTTAAGATTTGACTTATATAGTTTGGTGCTCCAGTATTTGGTGCATACATGTTTAGGATTGTTATCTCTTCCTCTTGCAGCTTTACCCTAACTAGTATATATTGGCCTTCTTTATCTCTTTTGATTGTTTTCAGTTTGAAGTTTACATTGTCTACAAACATAATAGCTTCCCCTGCTTTTTTCTGGGAACCCGTTGCATGGAGAATTGTTTTCCTTCCTTTGACTTTCAGTCTGTGGGTTTTCTTTAGAGTAAAGTGTGTTTCCTGTATACAGCATATTGTGGGATTTTGTTTCTCAGTCCACTCTTTCAGTCTGTTTCTTTTGACAGGTGAATTGATGCCATTTACTTTAATGGTTGTAACTGTTATATGTTGGCTTATTCTTGTCATGCTATTTACTTGCTGTTGCTTTCCTACTTCTGCTATCTTTTTAATTGCTTGTTCTGCCTGAGGATTCCTCTCTATGGTTGTTCTTGAGATTGTGGTCTCCTTTTTCTCTGTCTAGAATATCTTTTAGTACTTTTTGTAGTGTTAGTTTGGCACTTGTGAAGTTTTTCAGTTGTTCTTTGTCATGGAAATATTTTATTTCTGGAAATATTTTATTTCTCCATTGAATTTGAAGAATAGTTTTTCAGGATACATCAGTCTGGGTTGGAAGCTCTTTTGTCTCAGAATCTGTAACACCTTGGTCCAAGCTCTTCTTGATTTCATGGTTTCTGTTGAGAACTCTGCTGTGATTCTGATGGGCTTTCCCTTATAGGTGATCTGTTTCTTTTCTTTAGCAGCTTTTAATATTGTGTTATTTTGCTGGATATCTAGGATCTTGACTATTATATGTCTGGCTGTGGTTTTATTTGAGTTGTGCCTCGTTAGAGTTCTATATGCCTAGTTTACTACATATCAGTATCTTTTACCATGCTTGGGAAATTTTCTGCTATTATTTCTGCAAATATTCTTTTTATGTCATTTGTGTTGCCTCCTACTGTTTCACTGACTCCTATTACTTGGACATTACTTCTCTTTGTCTCATCTTGCAGCTATTAGATTGATTTTTACTGGATCCTTAATGACTTTAAGAAATCCTTCCTTTTTTTTTAATCTGAAAGAGCTGCTTCATTTATTTATTGAATTGTGTTCAGAATTGAGAATATAGAAGGACTAGAGCCATTTTAACACCACAAGGGTCTAACAACTGTTCCACAATTCAGAGGACAGGACGCCTGGTTTTATTTATTTATTTATTTATTTATTTTTGCAGTACTGGGCATCAAACTCAGGATCCTGCACTTGCTAGGCAGGCGCTTATTCCACTGAGCTATATCCCCAGCCCCAAGAAACCCTTCCTTTTACGATCACTAGCTGCCATGCTGTCTTCAAGATCTGAAATTCTATCTTCAGTTTCATTCAAGTGGTTTTGCAAAGTTTCAGTGGAAGTTTTCAATTCCTGGAAATCTCTTTGAGTCTGTTTCATGCATTCTAATTCATTCCTAAACTGCTCATGTAATGTTTCCATTTTTTGCCTATGTTCTTCTATTCTTTTATCTGTTTCTTCTCTATATGTGTGGAACATTTCTTCCATTATTATTTTCATTTCATTTTTTTGCCTGAGAGATTATTTCTGATTTAATCTCTTCTATGGCCTGATGGAGTTGTTCCTTTACTTCAGATGCGATCATTTCATAAATTTCAGGTATGTGGCTTCCTAGTTCTCCTATGTCATTATCTTCTGTACTTCTTCTGGATGGAGCTGAATTCTGAGACTGCATTTTGCTCCCATGTCTTGTCATTTTGGATGTCACATGAAAAGTGCTTAGCTTCAAGCTACCCAGACAGCTCACGAAGGACTCTAGGGACCCTAGTTTACCTGGATATCAAACTTACCTCAAGATGGTAGCACACTGTGGACCACTGGGCCCAGGAACCCCAGACAGTTGCTGGAGTGCATGGCTCAGATCATGCTTGTGATGGTGGGGGTATGCTGCCCTTCAGTACCAGGTTCTCCAGGCCATGGACTAGAGGCATGTGGGCCTCAGTCTTGAAGCTGATGGTGGCTACGCCACTGCTCAGGATCCTCAGGTAGCTGGTCAGGGGAGAACAGGCCTCTTCTCCCAACCCAGAGGACCACAAAGCCTGAGGCTGTTTCCATGCTGCAGGCCTCAACCACCAACAGGGATGGGCTCTCTCAATCTGAGCTCCTTCCCCGCCTGAAGGCGTGAGGTGGAGCGCACCCACAGGCCTCACCGGAAAAGCTTCCACTCATATGCTGGGAGGAAAGTCTGTCTGGGTGGAGCACAGGCACAGCCCTCATCTGAGAAGAGTTCTGCTCCAATGGTGCTCAGATGGTGCCCCCAGGCTGGGCTCTTTCCCTGCCGGAAATTCTGGCAGGGCAGAGCCCAGGTGCAGGCCTCTGCTGAGAAGAGTTCTGCTCAAACACTGCTGTGATGGTACCCCTTGGCCAGGCTCCTTCCCTGCACAAAGGCTCGGGGCAGAGCGCACCCACAGGCCTCACCTGAGAAAAGTTCTCCTCAAATGCTGCTCAGATGGCACTCTTTTTTTTGTTGTTTTGTTTTCATTTTTTCTGCCTTTTTTTTTTTAGATTTCTTAGGTTTCAGCCTTTATTTTTGTTCTGTTGTATTCATTCTCTTTCTTTCCTCAAGTATCTCTCTTGATTTTAAGATATTTTCATATCAGTATACAGTGCCTCTAGTCTGTCTGGTATGCTTTGCAATGTTTTTATTACTCCATTTTTCCTCTCCTGCCCTCTTCTCCAGTTTCCTAAAGCGTGTCTGATCATTCTTTGTCCTCCAGGGTTGGCTGTACTATTTTTCTCTTCACTTATCTCTGTTTTGTCTCCTATCTTAAAATTCTCCACTACAGGGTCAAATCACTATACTAAAGGGAAGCTCTGCATACAAATTCCTGATTTATGTTGGACTTTAAAACATATAACTGTACCTCTTGCCCCTTTCGTTAAGGGTACCAAATTAATACTTAGCACAGTTTGTCAATTTGTAGGCTGCTCTTGATGCTATTGTTATTGCTAATTGTACTAAGTTAGCCCATTGTAAGCAGGCTTTTTCCTTGTATGACAGCACTGTGATTGTCTGAGGTCATAACCATTACTGTCGTCCAGTACAAAGGGACTGGGTGCTGAGCCAAGTACATAGTAAGATTTTACCCTTATTAAATTGGGAATGTAGGGTCTTAGGATAGACCCAAAGACCAAGAAGCCCCTACACCTAGAAGGCATCTCTGAGGAACAAATATTTCTTAGGAAAGCATTGATACTAGTGATAAATCTATCTACCATAAGAAATTTGAATGCATCAATTCAGAAAACAAAATAAAATTTAAAAATAGGAAGTGACATGATACAGAAGCAAAATGCAACAGCAGACCCACTCAGGACAAGTCCAGGAGATCCACCAGAGGAAATTGGAAGTTTCTCATCTGAATTTTCTGAAATGAGAGCAGCAGTAAGAAATCAGATGGATGATGCTATAGAGAAAATAATCTCTCAGCTAAAGAAAGAAATGATGATCAAAATGAAGGATTTGCTTAATGAGTCTAGATTAGACATAGATAAAAATTGAAGAGCTCAGGAAAAGCTCTGAGCTTTAATTCAAACTATGAATTCCCAACACAGAAAAGAAAAATAATCCATGAAACAGATTCAAACAGATATCCAGGAAATTAAAAATTCCATTGAAAGTATGTGCCACCATCTGAATGAAGGAGAGTACAGAATATCAAATCCAGAAGACAGCATTGTGGTTAGTGCCCACAAAATAAAGGTATCTTAAACATAGCAAGGGGCCATGGAAAACCAATCCAACAGCTGCAAGATAATGCAAAGAAGAACAAAATAAGATTGACTGGAGTCATTGAGAAAGCTGGAGACAGTATAAATGCCATAAAAATCTGTTCATAGAAGTAATGGCATAAAACTTCTCAAACATGAAAAAGAATTTGCCATACAATAAAGTGAGGGATATAGAACTCCAATTAGCCACAAAAAATGTCTATACCATGGCACATAATAATCAAGATTCCATAAATTCAGCACAAGAACAGAATATTAAAAACTGTTAGAGAAAAGAAGCAAATCACCTATAAAGGAAAGCCCATCAGATTTACAAAAGACTTCTAAACACAAACCCTGTAGTTAAGGAGAGCTTGGAGTGAAGTATTTCAGGTCCTTAGAGAAAACAACCTCCAACCCAAGTTTATGTATTCTGAAAAATTATCTTTCAAAACCAGTGGAGAAATATGATACTTCCATGACGAAGAACAACTGAAGAAATTCATGACCACTGTTGTAGTTTGGGGTTTTCCAAGGGGAACAACATAATTCAGGACACATATTTTATAAGATTATTTATAATAGTCACCCAAAGAATCATATATAAAACGAGAGTACAGGAAATCTGTCCACACGCTAAAGACCAAAGAATCCAGCTGAGGTTCTGGATCCCACAATAATTTCTGCATGAGTCCATCTGAAGACCTAGAACCCATCATGATGCCTCCTACGAGTCCAGCTGGAGGCCTAGAGCCCATGACAATGTCTCATGCAGGCCTGTTTCACTGATCTGCACTGGGAACGCCCAAAGGTCAGTGGTGGAAGTTATAAAGTCTGTGCCAGTAGGATGAAGGATCTGTGCTAACAGGCTGAGGGACCTGAACTGGACGCAGGAAGTGACAAAGTAAGAACCAGAGCTCCCCTGAAAAGTACCACAACCATCCTCACCAACAGTGAGGTCCCAAGATCCTCCAGTGATGAGGACAGGTGAGTTTCCATCAGGAAAGCCAAGGCAATAAGCTTTTCCAGGAGGCTGAGCAGTGCATCATCTTCCCCTCCAGAGCCAGATGCTCAAGTCTGTGAGCATCCCCGAAAGTGAACCGTAGTCATTCTCAGTGAGAATGACGTCCTGAGCTCCTCCTCTGATGAGAACAGCCAAATTCATCAGGAAATCCATCACGACAAACTCCTCCAGCAGAACCAGCAGCTCCCTATTAAGCTTCTGCCAGCTCCCAACAGCCTCACTACTTCTTCTCCAGATCTGCCTCTTATGCTGCTAGCAGCAATCCTTGAGTGGATCTCCCACACCCAGCACCACACTAACTCAGTTCAGCTGGGTATTACACATTGACCACCAGTTGTCATTCTACCACAATCCACCCCTGATCAACTTAATAACCATGCACATTTCCTTAATCTATAGTCTCTAGTAACAGATTTGCAAAAAGTTAACATGTCTTAGTTTATTCATATTTATATTAATATAACAATTACATATACATCATTTTTTTTGCACTCATTTCCGCAACAAAAGCAAAATATTTAAAGGATGACCCAAATTCAAGGTTAAAACACAATACTTTGGGTTTTTTTGTTTGTTTGTTTTTTAATTTTAAAAGTAAAAGAACAAAAACACTAGCAAACAGTCACAAAGTAGCACAAGAACAGTACAAAAACTGAACTACAGACAAGGTGGCAGGGGATTAATGATAGTTGTTGTATTACACATTGATAACTTCAAAGTGTATGCTCAGGATAATGCAAATAGACATACAAGATTGATCAAACAACTAATCATTGATTGTTCCTTACATCAAAGCGACATGAGACAATAGTGCAACCAAGTTAGCCATCCTGCATATATATACATACTTATATAGCTATCCCCTTCCTCCTTTTCTCCCTCCCTTCATCCCGATTGCTCTTTGCTTTTGCAAAAACACAATACTTCGAATAATTAACCTGATTACAAACATATATAAAGATGAATCAGTTCAACTTGGTGTTACAAGTTGACCACCAGTTGTCAATCCACCACAACCACCAAATGAACTCTGCAAGATTTATTTTTGCCTTTTTGAGACAGGGTCTCCCTATGCAATTCAGGCTGGTCTTGAGTTCACTTTGTAACCTGGGCTGGTCTTGAACTCACAATGATCCTCCTGCCTCAACCTCCTGAGTACTGGGATTATAAGCATGCATCACTCTGCCCAGCTCTACAAAATGTTCTGGGGTTATTTAGAAAGTTAACAATGACCACAGTTCCCACAAAACCAACAGAAAGAAGCCACTAGGAAGACCAAGCAATGAAACAGAGAGGGAAAGACAGGGAACCAATAGCAAGAAAATATGGCAAGGATAAGTCAATACATATCAGTTATAACCATCAGTGCAAATGGTCTCAATTCACCAATGAAAAGACACAGACTGGCAGAATGGATCAAGAAACAAGATCCAACAATATGCTTCATACAGGCAACACATTTCATTCAAAATGAAATCCATAGACTGCAAGTCAAAGGGTGGAAAAAAATACTGTATATGACAGGAACTCAGAAAAAAAGCAGGAGTAGCTATTCTGTTTGCAGACAACATGAACTGCAAGCCAAAACTGATCAGAAGAAATAAAGAAGGTCACTATATACTTGTTAGGGGCAAACTCCAAGAAGAAAAGATAGCAATCATAAATCTATATGCACCAAATATAGGAGCATCCAAGTATATAAAACCAATAATGGACACAAAAAAATCAGATAAGAACTAACACAGTTGTAATAGGGGAACTTAATACCCCACTGTGACAAATAGATAGATCAACTAGGCAAAAAAAAAATCAACAAAGTATCAGAACTAAACCAAACCTGTGAACAAATGGACTTAGCAGATGTGTATAGAGTGTTGATCCACTCCACAACATTATAGTAAACATTCCTATCAGCTGTATATGGAATGTTCTCTAAAATAGACCACATACTAGCCTCTAGAACATGTTTAAATAAATGCAAAGGAATTGATTATCACATGCATGTTATCTGATAGTGCATGGAATTGGAAATTAATGGCAACAGAAACCACAAATACATGAAAATTAAATAACACCCACCTGAACAACTAATGCATCTCATATGAAATTAAAGAAGAAATTAAAAATAATATACAGTTAAATGATAATGCCGATAGAATATACTGGAACTTATGGGACACAATGAAAGCAGTCCTATGAGGGAAATTTATAGCATTGAATGAGAAAAACAGCAAGCTCAAATAAACATCCTAATGTTGAACCTCAAGCTTCTAGAAAAAGAACAAATCAAGCCCGAAGCTCACATGAGGGAGGAAATTATAAAGATCAGAGCAGAAATGAATGTAATTGAGACTAAGAAAACAATACAAAGTATCAATGAATTAGAGTTGGTTCTTTGAAAAATTAAATAAAATTAATAAAACCTAAGCCAATCATCAATAAAAGGAAATAAGAGACTCAGATTCATGTAATTAGGAATGAGAAGGGTGAAGACATAACAGCTCCTAAGGAAATCCAGAAGATCACCAATAACTACTTTGAGAACCTTTTTTTTAGTAAGATAGAAGGAATGGACAGATTCTTAGATACATATAAATTACCAAAGTTGAATCAAGAATGTATAAAAATTCTGAATAAACCCATATCAGTCCAGAAAATTGGAAATGTAATTAAAATCTTACCAACAAAGAAAAGCCCAGGTCCTGATGGATTCATTCATGAATTCTACAAGAAATTTAGAGAGAGTCTAATAACATTACTTAGATGCTTTAATGAAATTGAAAGTGAAGCAATACTCCCAATGTCGTTCCTGGAAGCAAATATTATCCTGATACAGAAACCAGAGTAGTACCCAAACAAACAAAAAAAAAACTACAGGTCAATCTCCCTAATGAACATAGACACAAAAATCCTCAATAAGATACTGACAAAAAGAAGGCAGCATATCGTCAAGAAGATTATACACCACGACCATGTAGGGTTTATCCCAAGGATACAGAGATGGTTGAACATACTCAAATCAATAAATGTAATACACCATATCAATAGAGCCAAGGAAAATAAACCATATGATCAACTCAATAGACTCAGAAAAAGCTTTTGACAAAGTCCACACACATTCATGAAAAAAATCCCTCAAAACATTGCAATAGATGATCTTTATCTCAATGTGATAAAAGCCACCTATGGCAAACCAACAGCCAGCATCATACTAAATGGTCAAAAGCTGAAAGCTTTCACTCTAAAATCAGAAACAAGGTAAGGATGTCCACTATCACCACTCCTGTTCAGTATAGTTCTGGAAACATTAGTCAGAACAATACAACAAGATAAAGAAATAAAAGGAATAAAGACAGGAAAGGAGAAAGTTAAATTATAATTATTTCCAGATGGCATGATACTCTACATAGAAAATTTAAAAATACCAAAAGACTTTGGATTTAATAACCAAATTCAGTTGAATAGATGGTTACACAGTCAACACTCAAAAATCCATAGGATTCCTGTATACAAATAACAAACTCACTGAGAGAGAAATTAGAAAAATAACATCTATCACAATAGCATCCCAAGAAAATGAAATACTTAGGAATTGATCTAACAAAGGAATTTTAAAAATCTCTATATTGAAAACTACAAGACTCTGAAAAAGGAGATCAAAGAGAATATCAGAAAATGGAAAGATATCCCTTGCTCTTGTGCAGTAAGATCCAACACAGTGAAAATTATCATACTTCTGAAATTGTTATGCAGATTTAATGCAATCCCTGTCAAAATACTATTAGCACACATCACAGAACTAGAGAAATGCCTAAAACTCATTTAGAACCAGAAGAGACCTAGAATAGTAAAAACAATTCAAGTTATAAAGTCAAGACAGGGGTCATCACAATCCCTAACTTAAAATTATACTATAGAGCTACTGTGATAAAACAGCATGGTATTGACAAAAAAGACCTAAGGATCAGTGGAACAGATTAGAATATGAAGAAACACCTCTAAACACACTCAGACACCTTATCTTTGCAAAGAGGCCAAGCACATTCACTGCAAGAAAGATATCTTTAATAAATAGTGCTGGCCAAACTGGCTTTCCACATGCTGAAGACTAAAATTAGACCCATGCCTATCACTATGCACTAAATCAATAAGGATCAAACATCTAAATAATAAAATAGGAAAACTAAGTCTACTGGAAGAGAGATTAGGTAGAACTCCTGAAGATAGAGTAGTAGGCAAAGTGTTCATGAACAAAACCCTGATTGCATGGGAAATACAAAGAATCAACAACTGGGATTTCATTAAAAAACTTTTGCCAACTAATGAAATCTCCAACAGAGTGAAAGGCAACACAGAGAGTGAGAGAGATTTTTAGCCAGTTCTTCCTCAGACAAAAGACTAACATATAGAATGTATAAAGAATGGAAAAAATCAAGCCCCTCAAATTTAAAGAGACATCTTGAAATGGGCATCTGAGATGAATGCACACTTCTCAGATGAAGAAATATCAATGGAAAATAAATATGTGAAAAAATGTTCAACATCATTGGTCATTGAAGAAATGCAAATCAAAACAATGCTTAGATTCCGTGTCATCTCAGAAAGAATGGCTATTATCAAGAAATCAACCAGTAACAAGTGCTGGAGGGGTTCTGGGGAAAAGGGGACCTTTCTCCACTGTTGGTGGGAATGTAGACTAGTGCAATCACTGTGGAGATTCCTCAAAAGACTAGAACTAGAGGTTCCATTTGGCCCAGTTATTCCTCTTCTTGGTATCTTCCCAAATGAAGCAAAAGCATCATATCACAAGATAGACACAACACTCATGTTTATAGCAGGACATTTTATAATAGCTGAGTCTTGGAAACAACCCAAATGCCCATCAACTGATGAATGGATAAAAAAGTACTTTTTTTTTATACAATTGAGTACTGTTCAGCCACAAAGAAGGTTAAACCTGAGGTATTTCTAAGTAAATGGATGCACCTGAGACCATACTCTTATATGAAATAAATCAGACACACATATATGAATGGTGTGAGAGACTGAAAGTGTAAATAAGGACCAAAATGTAAAATAGATCTTGGAAAATAGGAAGAAAATGTTCAGATGAGAAAGGGAACAAGGGAAGGAATAGTAGATATTCTGAAATAGAAAGAAAATATTCAAAAGGAAAGGGGAACTAGGGAGAGGAGAGGGGGAGAGGAAGGAAGAGAAAAGAAAACATGAGAAAATAAGGATAAAATGGAAACAAATCTTTGTAAATAAAGAGGGCAAGAGGGGTTGAATGGAGGGGAGAGGAGTAGGGAAAAAGAGACATCAAGATACATCATGTACAGGTACAAACTTCCTGCACTGAATGTGATCATTATGTATATCTAAATTGTACCAATAAACTTAATTTAAACAGGGGGTTAGGCTTGCTTTATTCTTGCTACCTCACTAAACATAAGATCACTAAGAGTTAAAATTCTAATACATAACTCTATAAAAGAGGTATAAATGCTTTTTTTAAAAAAATAAAAGCACAAAAACATATTAACAAACAGACACAAATTAGCATCAAAAATAGTACAATCAAAACTGATCTACAGACAAGGTGACATGGACTCAACAGTGGTTGTTGCTTTACCCATTGATATCTTCGAAGTGTGTATATATGAACCCAGATACAGACATGCAAAGTTGGTCAGACAATTAATCCTCTCAACAACAGAAAAACACAAAAAACAAAAAACCAAAGACAAAAAAAAAAAAAACAGACAAAAAAAACCCCCCACCAATAGTTGCTTCTTTGCATATTGATATCTTCGAAGTGTGTGTTCAGGATAGCACATACAGACATACAAGATTGATCAAATAACCCGTCATCAATTATTCCTTAGCATTAAGTGATAGAATACAATAGTAGATCCATGTTAGCCTTCCTGCATATATGTATATTCATATATACATACATACATTTTTGTCTCTTTCTTTTCTCCTTTCCCTCGTCTCATCTGTTCTTTGCTTTTGAACAGATTTCCTTCATGTCTCTTAGTTTATATTCCCACTTTCAGGTTCTTACACCAGTGATACAATACGTTGCCTGCACATGTACCGCTGATTTATTTCACTTATGAGTATGGACTCCAGTTTTGACCACTTGCCTACAAAGTCCCCAAAACTGTCTTTCTTTATAGCTGAATAATATTCCATTATATAAAAATGCCACAATTTTAAAATCCAGTCTTCCATGGATGGACACTTGGGTTGCTTCCACATTTTAGCTATTACAAATTGCGCTGCTATAAACATGGGTGCACATATATCAGAGTGATATGATGTTTTCAGATCTTCTGGGAAAATACCCAGAAGAGGAATAGCTGGTTTGAATGGAACCTCTAGACCTAGTTTGCTGAGAAATCTCCAAACGGCTCTCCACAGTGGTTGCAC
>PVLD010031882.1:0-15259 GCA_004027595.1 Dinomys branickii
TTTGCATGTCTGTATATGGGTCCATACATCTACAATTCGAAGATATCAATGGATAAAGCAACAACTACTGTTGAGACCATATCACCTTGTCTATAGATTAGTTGTGATTGTACTATTTTCTATGATAATGGGTGTCTGTTTGTCAATATGTTTTTGTACTTTTATGTTTCTAAAATAAAAAAAAAAAAAAAAGAAACAATATCTATATATTTCAGTATGAAAGTAAATTAAAATAGGATGGGGTATGGATAATAGTATAGTGCAATAGTGCTGATGACACATGAGGCTCTTAACTGATGAAGTCCATGAAAAAGAGTGTTCAGTGTCATAGAAGTGGTAACATTTTAAAAATTTGACTGCTTCTTAAAAAAATAACAAGTCTCCCCAAATTTTAAAACACCAAATTCAACCACTGACACAATTTTATAGGTAAATAAAACATTTAAAATGTACTCTAATAACTAAATAGAATCCACTGAAACATATTGTAGTTTCTTAGCTAAATTGTGGCACCTCTCATCTTAAACAAACCAAATCATGTTATGTGATCTTTTTTAATAACCCAGTATTTTATAACATAGTTGTATAAGACATACTTTATGTTATACTTTTCTACTCAAAATTTTAGGGATGTTGCATTTACTTAAAAAAAATTTAATGCCTATATTTGACAGTACAGATTTGCATACATAAAGTTTTGCTTTAAATTTTTAAATAAATATGGATTATAATTTAATTAAAACTGCTTATGTATTTATTGATGTCTTCAACATTTAAGAGAGTGAAGAAAAGTTAAGATGAAATGGGAAAAGACAAGTAAAACAGAAATTTTTTAAAGCAGCAGAAACTAATAATGTTATTGAAAAGTATGAGAAAGATAAGGTAGTTGGTCAAGGGATAGAGAAGCACTCAACTCAATTTTTCATTCTGTAATTGATCACTACCTTCTTTAAATGAAATTTCTTACTTTAAATTTGTATCGCATATGGTTTCTTAATTTCACTTTGCATGAAATCACTGATTCTTCCATGCCGTGTCCATAGTAGATCATAAAATCTTCAAAACATAAGGTGCCCATCCTTCCCTTCCTGCATAACATGAGGGACATGATCCACGCTCATTACACAACCTGCAACTATGCCAGTGCCGCCTGTGCTTGGTTTCAGAGACTTCTCATTTGGACAGGTGCTTCCCATCTTCTGCATCCTTAGTCTTGCCTAAGATTGCTTCACAACTTGTATTCCCTGACACCTCTCTCTCAGCCTGTAATGCCGTATGTTCCTCCTTTCCATTCAGTGTTAAATTTCTTTCGCGTGTCATCATTCTATGCCTCATATTCCAAAAAGTCCATCTTTTTCAGTCTTCACTTTGGATTTCATCTAATTATCCTTCCATCACTTTTTAAAATGGTATACCAATTGCGACAGTTGAAAGTAAACTTGTTTCATCTTTCTGCTGAAACAAATTACCATGAATATTGCAACTGCAAACAGGACCCAACTCTTATTTGACAGTCTGTACTCTGGGAATATGAGACAGGAGACGTCTGCTGGACTCAGCTGGGTACTTTTCTCAGCAAGGACAAGATGAGGAATCAGTGAGCTAAGGTTTTTGTTTGAACATCTAAGGGCAAATGTCTCTGACATCATTCAAATGGTAGATACAAGCTGGTTTCTTGAGAGTGTAGCTATGAGGTCACCATTTCCTGGTTGGCTGTCACAGTCCTTGGCATTTCAAAAGTCTCAGACCCCCTCCCCTTTCTGCCCTTAAGAGCTCATGTGATTGCTTGGGCCCACCTGGATAATCCTGAACTTCAAGCACATGTGTTTTGTAAGGTGACATTCACAGCCTTGGAGACGGAGGTGAGTGTGGGAACTCTGTGCTCGTGTCCTGCTCCTCTCATTCACTAATTTTCTGTCATTTTCATTCATTGATTAGATACTTTGTCACTCAGGTCTTACTCTACTTCCCCATCTGGAATGTGGGTGATTTCATAGCCTAGGTGACTGTCACAGCCTCAGTGTCTTGGCTTCTCCTCAATATTGTTCAACTTTCAAGCCAGATGAAAGGACCCAGGGCTCGCCATCTTCTTCCAGTAATGCTGTTTGGGCCAAAGCCGTTCACTTTTTCCTGTCTTTCACTCCTTTGCATCTGTTCATGGTCCCTGCAGCTTTCCATGCTCGAAGTTCTTTTTTTCAGTTGAAATCATTGTCTTTTGTGTCTCATGATCTTCAGATAACCACTATAATGTCCATATCCTACTGCTTTGTCCCATTTTCATTCATGTGATCACTAAACCTTTCTTAAGTCCAGGCAGATGCCTTCTTATGACTGTGTCCACTTTTCTTACTGCTGCTCACTCAGTGTGTACACAGTTTGGGAAAAGCTAGCAAATAGCAAGGAGGAAACCACGAATCAGCAGCGCCCTCTGTCCCACCAGATCACCCTCCCCTGGCTCATTCTGAGCTTTCCCTTGTCTTCGTCCACAGAAACCTCTCTATTCATCTCACTTCAAACTTCCAGCTCAACAATCTCCTGCTTTGGTGCCAGGTAACCTTGCTTCTATTGTTGGTCTTCATGGTAGGATCTAATCACAGGGCAAATATAGTCCAAATATTTGTAAAGTCTACAAGCTAATATAACTTTGGGTTGAAAGACTAAGCAAATTTGTCCTCTGCTGGATTAGAAACCTCAGGGTATCATCACATATTTGATATCACTTCCTAGATAATTTACTAGGCTTTTAACCATTAATTTTTTGTTTGAAAGTGAACTTTTTTTAGAAATTAAAAATGTTTGCTTGCAGGGCCATTTACTAGGCTTTTAACCATTAATTTTTTGTTTGAAAGTGAACTTTTTTTAGAAATTAAAAATGTTTGCTTGCAGGGCCAAACTGGGGAATACCATCCATATAGAAAAGGCTCTGGGTATATGATGCCTAACATTTTATTGGATTCACAAGTATACATTTTTAGAAACATGAGAAGACTGTGTGACCTTAAGAATAAATTAAAAATTATAGATAAGTTTAGAGAATTTAATTGTGAAAATCAACAGAGCTTAAGAAGAAAAACTTTACCAAACTAAAAGAAAATATTAATAACAAAATGAAAAAAATAAGCAAAATGAAATACTTGTCTTGAAAGGTAACCAAAGACATCAACTCAGATGGCTATGGATAGTTCATGTACTTTTGAGGTCCTAGGTGACTGGAAAAATGTTTTCATAGGTGGATAATCATAGTTGGAAGCAACTGGATTCTGGAGGATGGTTAATTTTTGAGGAATGCATGCAATTGTCTTTCCTCAACTTGCACCAGTTTCATTTAATACAGAAGAATAAAAATCTGAGTAACTTTCATCAAACAAAGACAACAAAGACTTACAGTACATGGTTTTAGTCATGTCATCACGTGTCTCCCTTTCTGAAATGTTTGGAGAATGAGCATGTGTTTCTGAATTCTCACTTTAGGCCTGTTCACACACATGGTTTTACTGAAAGCTAAATTGGGATCCATCTGGTATTACAGAAGTAAAAGATCGCCCCTTTAGGGGAGAGAAAACACATTGATCATATGCTTACAGAAGGCTGGAGAGCAGAGCGTTTTCCACGTGGTCGGGTGGAGCTCAGCACATCTCAAGAACAGATGCACCTGACGGGGAAAGCGGCAGCACCCGGCACATCTAGTCCACGTGGATTCTGAAGCAGTTTGCCGTCTGTAGCCCCTTGGATAAAAGTAAATGGAAAATCACCTGACTTTCCAATTGGTACGCCCAGTACTTCAGAAGCAATACCCCAAGGGCAGGCCCTCCCTTAAGGCCCGTATGCTCCAGCATCTGCTACACTCATGTTCCAACCACCAGGGTAAGCAGATAATTTGTTTCTTGAGTCACATGAGTGAGTTCTCAAACTTTTCTACTGGGCTAGTATTTCCCATCCAGCTTGGGAGACAAAACAGATAAAGGTAGAACTTGAAAGGCCTGAAGAAATCAGTATCACTTTTAGCTGAGTATTGGTAAGCGAAAGGGAAAATTAGATTGCTTTAAAAACTAAAGGCCTGCTTTGAACGTGAAATTTTTGAATTTGCTGGTAGTCTAGTGGGTACCAGTGTGTCTCTGATTAAGTTATTCTAAGTAATAAGTAAGACAAGGTCTTATGTGACGAATAAATTAAAAGAACGGGAAGGGAAGATGTCTGCAAGGGAATTTTCAATGTACACATTGGTGTGTTTGGTGCTTTCTGCTCAGATTTTTTCATTACTAGATGTCATAGAATTTCATTTTTAATTTTCAGAGATTGAAGCTAATATCTCTCCTTGTAGTTTTAAGATACTAACTAACGCCGGGCAGCAGCGGCAGCACTCCGTGTAGCCAGTTCTTTTCCTCCTCACTGATGCATAGCCTGAAAACTTTACACTACAAATCCACACACCCGTGGCACACGGCTTTCTTACAGTGCACAGTTTGAGGCAGAAAGAGAAATAGGGATAAACTTGAAACTTTTATGGGTAGAGGGATGCAACTGAGACCATACTCATCAGTGTAGTAAATCAGACTCACATGTATAAACATTGCATTGTCTCACTGATGTGAGAAACTGAAAGAGTAGAAAATGTCTAAAATATACAATAGATATTGTGAAAGGGGAAAAATTATTCAAAAGGCAAATGGATCTAAGATGGGGGAAAGGGAAAAGGAGAAGGAAAAAGGGAAAGAATGAAAATCAGTTATACTATTAGTGTCTGTTAGCTCACTGAAAAGGAAGATTTGTGCTAACACCTATTAGAGAAATTTTAATGCTTGTATATTGTACTCTGAGTAACTACTTTGAAGCTAACAATATGCAATATATTAACTATTGTTATTCTTTTATTTTGTTGTGAAGCTTTGTTTTATCTTTTTCCATAAAATAAAAAATAAAGAGAAGTGAGAGGTAAGGAACACTCAAAACACAGGCTCGGGACAAGGAAGATAGCACAAAGCTCACGAGAGTATCAGTGGCAGTTGTGAGAATGTGTCCACCAGATGCTATAGCTCTGGCTGCCAGATGCTCCCAGATCACTACAACCATTTGCCAGGCACCAAGCAGCTATTCTTACTGCTGTATTTGGCACAGCCCCCTTGTCTCCTTTTGAATCCTTCCTCCTGCTTTCTGTGAAATTTGGCTCTCTCACACCTTCACATGTTCCTGCCATCCCCGGCCCATCACTTTTACTGCTTCATCTCTCTGCTCTAAAGATGTTTGTACTCAGACCTATCAGTCAGTGGGCACATGCTGTTTCTGTTTTGTCCTTTCTTTTATTGTTGCTTTCAATGGTGAATTCATTCACACTGCTATTTCTTGGACATTACAGCATCTGATGTGTCCAAATAGATCTTACTTTTTGACTCCCTCCTTCCATACAATCCAGATGCATCTTGTTGTCACTGTGAGGATTACTGGTGACTTCTTCCTTCATCCAATCATTTCAATTAAAAACCTTGGGGTCATCTTATACCCTTCCTGACTTGCCTCCTCTGAATTAATTACTTCAAATTGCTTTTGCACTTCACATAGTTTGGAATTTCATTTCTTCCTCTCCCACATTACTACCTTTAACTGAGATCAATTCTGCTTTTATTGAACTTCCTGACATCACTGTCTGTATCATCATATCTATAATCATTAACATTAAATTAATTTTTATTGTACTAATATTCTCATCTAGTTAAGATTTTTGAAATCTTTACTCTATCCTATTACTTTTGAGTCAAATGTCAATATCCTTGATGTAATTCATAGGGGCTCTTTAACATCCTATGTTATGCAATAGTAATAATTATCAAATACTGCGTAACATATTATATCAAAGTTTAGCAGTTGAAACATACAAACATGTTTAATCTTCTTGCTGAGAAGTCAGACAGGATGAAGGTGGGTGTCTCTGGGTCAGGGCTCCCACAGTGTGCAATCAAGTTGTCTGCCTACCAGTTAGAAGCACCTTGAAGTTCCTCTGGCTCCTGGCTTTTGGCAGACTTCACTAGTTCAAGCAGAGATAGACTGATTTCTTGCCATCTTTGCTGACCTGGAGCAATTCAGAAATGCCAGTGAGTTTCCACAGAGTAAAAATGCTCAAACAAAATGAGAAAGGGAAAGTGAAATGATGTCATTTTAGTTTTGTATCTTAACCTCAGGAAATGATCTCCTATCACTTTTCTGCTTATTGAAAGAGCCATTAAGTCCAGACACAATAAAGGGAAAGAGACCGAAAAAAAGGTACTAGTACAAATAGGTGTTCACTGGGGTCACTTGAGAGGTTATCCAGCTCATTCAGACTTCCACAATCTTTTTTCCACTTTTGCATCCAGGGTGTTGTATGTAGATACTTAAACATACTCTAGTTTTTTCAAAATCTATTTGAAAATGCTGCTTATTTTTTTCTGAAATTCTTTTCTTTGCCTAACCAGGTTGCAGAATTTATATTTACACTTCAAATTCAAACCTAGGTATAAGCTCTTGTGTAAAAATTTCTCTAAGCTCTCATTACTGTATGTTTTCTGTAACTTTTGTCTCACCATCGTTGTATGTATTAAACTAGGCTGAATGTATTAGATTATCAGTTTCCCAGTGGGATGTGAATTGTTTGAAGGCATAGGCTCTTTTCCACTCAATGTTCATTGAATTAATATCCATCAATTATAGAATGAACTGAATAAAGTTTAACTGACCAAATTCATGATATTGTTTCCATAAGTAATCATATCCAGTTTACAATGCACCATTGTAATAATATCTTATTTATACAATGGTAACTGAAAAGATAGATCCAGTAAGTTATTGTTTACTCCTATTCACTGGCATTGTGCTAATTATTAGACAAAAATACAGTATAAGTTATGGCTCCTCTGAGGAGTTCATATTCATGATGGTCGAATGTGTGGAAAGTAGAGGAAAAGTTCCACCAACCTGAACTCTCTCATCTTAAGTAATGTTCTCTTAATGAATATACTTTTATTTGCTTTTAATCGTAACACTTCTTACTTCATAAAGTTGTAAGCATTAATTTTAGTTTTCTTCCAGTTATTTCAGTATTATTTTAATCAATTGCTGTACTATGAAACATCTTTTTAAGTGAAACTGTGTTTAGTCACTACTGAATGCTATCTTCAGACTTACATATCTGTTACTGATGAAGGTGGAGAATATTATACATCAGTCAAGATACGTAGAGGTGTGTTAAAATTGTGCCTTATATCACTGAGGTTTCAATATAGTTCAGTGATGTAAAATGGCATATTATCAATTAATAAATTTAAGCCAGTATGTGGCACGCTGTTTTAGACACTTTATTCCAATTCATTTTATCATGCAGCACTTAACACTATCTTCATTTCTGGTGTATGAATTTTTTCTTGTATGATTTTTATCACTTTACAGAAAGACATCAATAAAGGAGAAAAAGAAAAAATAGTTCTGAGAATCTGCTGAGATAATGTAGGCAAGAAACAAGTGTTTTCTAAAAGTGGAAAGGCTTAATCATGATCTGTAGATGTTAAAGCTTAAAATCCAGATTGTGGGAAGAAGATGCCAGGAGATAAAGTTGCATGAGGAAATTAAATAATCACAATGTTAAGGTGTGGTATGTTATTTAAAAGTAGCCCGTATGAAGTCAAAGGAGGGTGATGACAAAAGTGATGTTACAGAGACGTATAGAGAGGGTTTCCTGTCTCACAGCCGAACTTGCTGCTAAATTAAATTTTCTCCAAACATGTTCCATAGGTTTTAAGAAATCGGAGGTCACATATGTCATTCAAAACTCATATCAAGGGGATAATTCAAATATACATAATATGATTAGATTTAATTTATTAACTTAGAAATACACAATGAACTCAACAACGGTATTGCTAAAATGATTAATAGATGTGATACTTGAGGTGATTCAATAGAAGAAGGTGAGCTACAGGCAGGTGTGGAAGCAAGCACTCATTAGTGATATAACCCCAGAGTGAGTGTGCTTCCCATGTTGATCAGCCAATAGAAGCATAACACACTGAAAGCAAAGCTTGAGTTATGGACTTGCAATAAAAATAATGAAAAATACATGAAATCTAAAGCGTCTGTTTAGGAAGTTGCCTATTTTGGGTGAGAAGGAATTTCTAGGAAAGGAAAGGTGTCACTTATATAATTAGTAGTGAAGGATTTACAATAAAATTACTATAATAAAATTAATTTTAAAGGAGGATTGTGCAAAAGATTATAAGAAGACAAACTCTCCACCAATGCCTTAAAAGAGCAAAAGAAAAGAGCTCTTTTAAACAAGGAGCAACTAAGCCCCTTGAATATCCCAATAAAAATTATCAGAATAACTTTGTGTTGCTTAAAAAGGAAATTCCTTGCATGATGTCAAAAACTGGAAATACAGTATAATTCTTCACTCAGCCAAAGTTCTACAGGAAGAATAAAAGAAAAATCAGATCAAGACTTACTGGCTAGTTAAAAATACTCAAACAAATAAAAATATATACTTAAAGCAAGGAACAAAAACGTAGAACACACACAACAAAATAATGAAATTACAATTTATTTAAATGACCCATATTCATATAAACTACAGCGTTATGAAAGATTCATATAGAAATGGACTCACTATAAAAGATTTGAAAGTGGAGCAGAAAAAATATTCCAGAATGAAATTAAAGAAAAAAGATCTCAGCAATGAATAATAAAACATAAGGGCCAAAACCTAGCTTAAAATGTGTTGAGGACCAGGGAGAATGGGAAAGAAGAACTAAGTTTTTGAAATGAAATACAGAAGTGTGTTAAAAAAAATGTAAGAGAGAAAATGAAAGACAGAGTAGATGTAGAAGATAGATAAGGAAAAACGTGTGTGTATATAAATGTTTCCTAGGATGATATACATTAGATAGATAGTTAAATAAGTAGATGCAAATGAAGTTCCTTATTAAGAAAATGAAATAGATTAACCAAACTGACACTTTAAATTACATTTCAATTTTGTTTTTCTAGAATAAAACATGAGATTTTCACACAATTTATTTTTTATATTAAAAGCAGTCCAGGTCTGTGAAATTTCATATAGCTTTATGTTCTGTATTTGTTACTTAAATTCATTAAGACTTTGATTGTATGTCCTAGTTTTTCTTATTCATTAAGTTTTAAGAAAGAGAATAATTTTATTCCAGTAACATGTACATAAAAATCTTCCTAAACACTAAATTGTATATAATTTCATATAATGGTCATTTATTTTTAATTGTTTCTCTATATACCTAAGCTTAAGATTTGAAAACACATTTGAATACACATAATACCTAAAACATGACACAGTATTTACACTGTAAATGTTGTTGATGGAATATAGCTTATGGTATTTTGCCCATTAAGATCCACTGCTTAGTTTAGGACAGAAGAGCTAGCCTGGAGAGCCAGGACTGACCCTTGACTATCATCCAGAGAAAACTCAACTCTGGTTAGTGTGTATATTTAACAATACTTTTTAATGCATTGTGACTGTTACAGTTTTTTTCTAGTATATTACGTGGTTGTGAAAAGTAAATATCTGATTATTTTAAGGGAGTGTGAACTTTAAAAATGTAGGACTTAAGATGTAAGTTATCTTTCACAATAATCACTAGAATATCACACATCTGCCATATCCTCTCCCATGAACATCCAATTCTCATTATGATGTGACTTCCCATTCTTCTGAATGTTTCAGTCCTCATTCTTTGTACTTTAAGGAGTCACTCACTAGTTGAGTTGGTCATGCAGAATCCTATGATCCCATTGTCTCTCCAACTCCATCATCCCAAAGTTAAAGTTCCTTGTTCTGTAACCTGCATTCTTCCAACATGTACAATCAGCCCTGTCTACCATCTTGCTTTGTGAAATGGAGGCTCTAGCCATGTAAACTGCATTATCCATTTTGGACATCAGTCAACTCAGTTCCCTTTATTTAGCATGTGTCTCCTCCTCTCCCTTTGAATGGTTCCCTCTTTCTCCTTCACAGAGTGATAATGAAAGAATCTAAAATGTTTCATTGATCTTTTTCAGCCAATCGAATTCTTTTCTACAGAGTGGAAAATTTTTAAAAAATTTATTTTAAAAATAAAAGAAAGAAAGTATACTAACAAACAGACATCCATTTATAAAGTAGCATAAAAACAATAAAAGCAATACTGAATTACAGATAAAGTGGTAGGAAAATGACAATGGTTGTTGTATTACATATTGATATCTTCAAAGCATTTTCTCAGGAAAACAAACACAGACATGCAAAATAGATCAAATACTTAATCATTAGTTGATCCTTTCAGTAAACTGATCGAAGTCAGTAGTACAACTATATTAGCTATCCTGTATATGCATATGTAAATAATTTCCCCTTCTTTTTTCTTTTCCCTCATACCAGTTGTTCCTTACTTTTGAGCAGTTTCCTTTTACTTCACATTGTCTACCATACCTTTTAATTTTTATGCACTTTTTCAGATTCTTATACTAGTGAGACAATATGTTACTTACACGTGAAGGTTGGATTTATTTCACTTACAAGTATGGTCTCTAGTGTGACCATTTACATGTAAAAGCCTCGAGTTTATCTTTATTTATAGCTGAATAATATTCCATTATATAAAAATACCACAATTTTTAAAATCCATTCCTCAGTGGATGGACATTTGGGTTGCTTCCATGATTTAGCTATGAGAAACTTCACTGCTAAAAACATGGGTGCACATATCAGGAAAATAGTTGGATTCAATGGGACCCCTACACCTCGTTTTCTGAGGAATCTTCACACTGATTTCCATAGTGGTTTCACCAGTCTGCATTCTCACCAGCAGTGGAGAAGAGTTCCTATTTCTCCACAACCTCACCAGCATTTGTTATTGGTTGATTGGTTGATTTCTTGATGACAGCTATTCTTACTGGGATGAGATGAAATCTCAGTGTTGTTTTAATTTGCATTTCTTGAATGACTAATGATGTTGAACATTTTCTCATGTATTTATTTGCCATTTATATTTCTTTATCTGAGAAGTGTATATTCATCTCAGATGCCCATTTCTGGATTGGGTCTTTGAATTTTGGGGGGGCTGATGTTTTTTAATACTTTATATGCTCTATATAAAAAACCTTTGTCTGAAGAACAGTCAGCTAAAATTTTTTTCCCAATTTGTGGGTGTTCTTTTTACTCTGCTGGTGATTTCTTTAGATGTGCAGAAACTTTTCAGTAGGATGAGATCCCAGTTGTTCATTCTTTGAAGACTCTCCTGTGTGGTTTGGTTTTTGTTTCTGAACTCTCTGCCTAGCCCTATGTCTTAGGTTTTTACTTATTTTCTCTTTCAATGGATTTATTGTTTCTCAGAATGTGAAATTAAATGCAGTAAACTTTGACCTATTTCTGGAGTGTAAAATAATGTTAGTACTCACCTTGGTACTATAGACAGTTTGTGTGTCTGCAGTGATAAAATATGTATTAAAATCTGTATAAGTAAAATAATAAAAACACAATCTTAGCCACTACTGGGCTCAAAATTTATTAATATTTATATTAACTTCTCTTTTTAAAAGTCTTAGGCATATAAGAAACAGAGGGCTAATAAATAATATATTAGTGGATTAAAGTTAAAGAACAGAATATAAATAACATCCATGGTCTCAGTAGTGGCAAAGCTGTACAGAGCGAACTTTGGGTGAGAACTATGAAAGAATATTGTAAACCATGATATCTGCATTTTACACATTGGGATGATTCGAATAACAATTATATTGGAATTAAAAAGAAAGAGAAAATTAAGTATATAATCTTTAAAAATGAAGGCAGAAATAGTAGGTGAGTGTAAAACAATAGTATCAGGATCCTGACAGGAAGGAAGGTAGAAGGTAATTTGCATAAAACAAGTGGTCACTTTTCAAAGACCATTGGCAGATGTTGTGTAAAACTGACAGATATCTGCAGCAGTAAGTTACGTGATCAAAACCATTACACTCGTAGCCTCTGCGATCAGACTTGAGGGAAGTAAAGAGGAGAATAGTAGGCTGTGCTGTTCATTCCAGAGTCTTTAATTTTCCTGTTATAGTGCGCTCTAACACGTAAATAGAACATATTGCAGCACTTCCTCCTATCCAGAAAATGAGTAAATGTCTCCGTTATAACCGTACACTTCATTCATTTGGGGTAGAAAAATGTTAGTCTATTTCCTTAGAAGATATAAAACCAGTAATTATTCTTGATCTATGTTTTATGATGTCAGTTACAAAAGAAATAAATATTTGAGTAAATTGACTCTGATAAGAATTATTTACCTTGTGTCTGTGTGGTACAGCAAACAGAGCTCATATTTGAAAATAGACAGATTCTAGGTCATGGTATTTGCCTACTACTATGTTATTACAAATTATTTAATTTTTCTGAGGAGCTCTTCTCCTGTCTCACAAGAGAATTATAAACAAGTTTTCTAGTACTCTAAAAAAATCCATAATCTAGAGGTGGGAAGAAACCTCATTCAAGGCGACCCACCACAGAAATTTTCTTGTGGCACTTTGTGACTCTTTTCCTCATACCTCCCTGCCCTCATCTCTGCTATACGATGTCTTTCACCACACACGACTAAGCTGCAGTTTTAAACTGTATGCAGAATCATACACTATGTGCCGGTGTGCCTGCCCTCACTCTGTGTGCGTGTGTGCATGGCCCGTGTCCTCTTCCGCTAGAGAGGATTCTATCGTATGCATAAAGCTTTTAAAAATGTCTTTGTTTGTTGATGGACATTTAGGTTCTTTCTAGTTGTTTTGGCTGCTGCAAACATCAGCACTGACCATTGAAGTGTGAGTTTTTCTATGGGCCTGGGCCTTCATTTCTCTTAGGTAAACACACAGACGTGGAATGCCTGAGTCATATGCCAAGTGCATATCTGACTATGTATAGAAACTTCCCTTAGTTCTTCCAGGGATTGTGTGACAGTTCCAGTTCTGTCATACCCTTATCTACAGTTGAAGTGACAAGTTTTTAAAATTTTGTATATTCTAGAATGTATGTATTATGTCATACTAAGCTTTTGATGATACATGATGTGGAGTAGATTTCCAAATGTATATTTACACTAGGTACATGTTCATTGGCCAATTGTTTGCTCAAATGATTTTCGCATTTGGGGCATTCTGTGTTTGTTATTATTGGGTCAGAGAGCTTCTTATATGTTCTGCAAACAAAGTCCAGCATCAGATATGGAACATATAAACCTTTAGTTTATATTTTTCTACTGTTAGCGGTAGATGTAAAAGAGCAGACGTAATAGAGTAAAAGGCTTTAAATCATTGAAATCAGAGCAGTTGTATTTCTCTCCAAATATTTTTAGCTATGCAGTGAAGGCATGGATAAAGTAGATTGGCATTTAACAAATATGTGGATTTGTCCCTAAATAAATGAAAGGAGACAAATCAAGGGAGTAGAAAGCATATTTATTGTATGATTAAAATAATTGATTTTGAGAATTGAGGCCATTTAAGAAATAACAGATTAATGGGTAGAGATGAGGTATAATTCAAAGATGGCAAAACCATAACAGTGCAGGCCTTGTTAGGATGCAGGATTTATGAGTATGAGAAACTGAAGAGAGTGACCTGGAAAAAATAGGAGGTGGTGTTTGGAAAGGGAGTGTTTGACATTTGTCACTGTGATAGCTGTTCAGTTCTTAATGATGATAAATTCCAGGGAATGACCCTGGGAAGAGTGGCTGAAGAAGAGAAAGTAAAGCAATTGAGACATCAGGTGCTTGGGAAGATCATAAACACAGACACTTAAGTTACAAAAGTCTAGGAAAGAGAAGGAATAGAAAGAGCACTGAATCAAGAGACCAGATACTGAGGAAAGTGGATTGGCCAGGATACAGTATGAAAGCAGTAATGCAATCAGCAAGTGGCAGTGGTCTGCTCAGGAATGAAGTGGACAGGAAGAGAACACAGCATGTTATTTCTTTATTTCTTCAGGTCTGTCTCCTGCTGCAGGAGTACAGAGCTGGAAACAAGTGGGCATTCTGAGAAATAATGTTTGAGGAAAAGAAAATCAAAATTAGAGGAAAAAATGTATTCTTAGGAGAAATAAGTTTATTTGGAAAGTCGGTCATTCTGCACAATTTGATAAATTGCCTGGGCCCAAAGTTGAGATATGTCCTCACTGGAAAAGGGTTTATAGTATTACTAGCTGGCACATATTCATGAGAAAAAGGTGGAAAAAGATCATTTCGTGATTTCCAAAAGCTCACTGCCAGGCCATAACTTTCTTCTTTTAAAAATAAGTATTTTCACCAAATAATAACTTTGAAATTGGTTATTTGAGATCATGGTTTGAAATCATGATAGCATCAGTCAAATGGAGACCACTTGTTAGTAATATTATCTATACATGCACAGAAAAAAGGTGACTTCTCCCCTAAAATACCCAATACCTCCCATTTCCTCTGCCCTGAAAATAGGCAGTCATAGCTTTTTCCCCAGCTGTGGCCTCAGCATCATGCTGGTTCTGCTCCCTACATGTAAGGTTATTACCATACACAGTCATGAGCTGTCTCACCAACTTCACCAATCAGAAAACCTCCACACAGAACCCAATCAAAGCTCACCTCCCACACCAGCGTCTGCCTAGCTGTGTCTTACTGAAATTCCATACCTTCTTTGTGGGCTATGGGTTTTCCTCACTGTTAACTTAATTAATCAGTACTCTATCACTGAAGAAGGTAGTTGTAGAAGACATTGAAACTGGATACTGAAATATATTTTATTTTACTAAACTACACTATCCTACATGGTAACCATCAGAAACAGCTATTTTAAACTGATTAAATAAAATTTAAAAATAAATGTTGTTGTTTCATGGCTCAATTCAATTTCTAGTAAACAAGTAGTATAAATATGAATTTATACTGGCTTCTTCACAGAAAGTTCTTCTAGACAATGCTGCTGAAGAGACATCCAATATATTATCTGTACTCTCTTGGTTTACTTTCATACAAAAATTATTTAAAAGCACATTTTGAAATACTGTAAATTTAAGATCATCACGTTTAAATTTTGAATTATTTTTTAAATATGTATCTGAAAAGACCTGATGAATATGTTTTTATGTTAACATAAATATTAAGACTTATGCAGGGTTTTGCAAAATATGTAGTTTTAATTGCAGGATATGTTTTAATGTCCATTAAAGTGCCTACTAATGTTTGATAAATAAAAAGTCAAATATAATCTTTATGGCTTC
>PVLD010031883.1:0-15259 GCA_004027595.1 Dinomys branickii
TGTTGTCCTGAACACACACTTCGAAGATATCAATATGTAAAGCAGCAACTATTGGTGTTTTTTTTGTTATTGTTGTTGTTGTTGCTGTTGTTGATGTTTGCCTGTTTTGTTTTTTGTCTTTGGATTTTTGGTTTTTGTGTTTTTTCTGTTGTTGAGAGAATTGATTGACTAAATTTGCATGTCTGTATATGGGTTTATGTATTTACACTTCGAAGATATCAATGGATAAAGCAATGACCACTGTTGAGATCATATCACCTTGTCTATAGATTAGTTGTGATTGTACTATTTTTTATGCTAATTGGTGTCTGTTTGTTAACATGTTTTTGTACTTTTATTTTTTTAAAATAAAAAAAAAGAAAACTTCATTTAACAATATGAAAACAGGGCCCAAAGAAACAGAAACAAAAGCTCAAGAGAACGTTTGGGAAACATTGAAATATTCAGTGGCTCGGGACGCTCTATCTTCTTCACGCTGCCGGGCGCCTGCCTACTCATATACCTTGCTCCAGCAGCTCCTCATTCTTTATTTAAAAGGCAGCCCTTTTGTAATACAATGCTTTCATGAGCGCACTGTACAAAACATTCATCTGGGAAAGAAAAGAGCAAATCGACTGCTGGAGAAGAATAAGAAATGTGGGAAAGCTTCCTGGACCTGTGAGGATGGCATGAGAGTCTCACCTTTACCTTCTGTGATCTGAGGAGCCGTTTGGGGGAGAAAACATAGTCCTTCCTACGAAGAAGAGGAATCCCAGTGCAAGGGGCCTGCCTAATTAGGGACAGACAGCTCTTATAAGGGAGAGGTACCTAACACAGAAAAGATCCTTTGCTCTTATTTGGTAACAAGGTTTTTCTGTCCACCAAACTCTCCTGGCTAGCTACTGGCTTAGATGCTTGAAACTGCAAATAGTTCCCGGAGAAAATGCTTATTTCAATAGACACTGCACTGAGCGGAGGTCGGTCCTTCCCTCTCATACACTGGTACTGACAATGATGCATCTTTCCTTTGCTGGTTCTTGGCAGTCCTGGTAATTAGATTCCAGTTCGCCCCTGTTCTCCATGCTTCCTGGTTTTCCTCTGAGAAATTACCGTGCACAGTCCCCTAATTCTTTTTTTTTTTTTTGAGTCAGGATCTCAGTATTCAGTTCAGGCTGACTGTGAACTGACACGTAGCTCAGGCTGCCTCAAACTCATGACAATTCTTTCCCTAACTTTTGAACCACTAAGAGGAACAATGATGAAGATCCCTGACTACCCAAGGAAATTCAGGTTGAGTCCTTATGGAGAACCTAACTATAACCCCTCTGCCTCCAAAGCCATACCACCCACCCCTTGCTTTCTCCCTCCTCACCCGAGTTTCATAGCTTTTCTTGTGGGAGCCAAGGTGGTCAAGGAAACGCAATGCCAGGCCACATCACTTTCCAGCAGACACATACTTGCTCGTGCTATACATAAATATTCCAGTGTTCCAGGACTTGACCATCAGCCAGAGAATCTCCATTTCTGGGTAGCCTTCCTGACATCCAGGAACAGTGAATGTTTTATAGTTATTGCTGTCATAAGTCATTGTAGCACTCCCTGTACCAGCACTGTTTCTCATTATTACTCCACAACTGATGCTCTGCTGGCAGGAAGGAATGCCGTGCTCCTGGAAAGGGGGAGAGCACCTTGAAGGTTTCTCAGCTGTGGAATGTTCCATAGCAAGGTCTCATGAAGTGACACATACATGGAAAAAGCAGTGAGGCCATCTTTTTTTTTTTTTCAGTACTGGGGATTGAACTCAGGACCTCACACTTGCCAGGCAGGTGCTTATTCCACTGAGCTATATCCCCAGTCCCTGGCCATCTTTGACTGTAAGAAGGAATCAGAGATGGATTTCTGCTCTCCTGGAAATAGAAGAAAAACTGTCTGGGTGGGGCTTCCCTCCAGGTTGTCCTCCACCAGTTATCTCTCCAGTTCCTACCTCTACTCTTCAGAGATTGTCAAAAACCAGTTTTATTGAATCTCTTAATTACCTTGACCAGAATCAATTTCTATTCTTGGAGTAGAAATTATATTTATCTTCAGTACTGACACTATCTACCAAGCTAAGAACACAGGACAGAACTTTCACAATGGTCACTTAGCCTTTTCAGTGGTCCTGAACAGGACTAATCACAAGCTTGTATGAGCATCTTCCTAGTTCTTTGCAATACCAAAAAGAATTAAGTAAGGAATGGCTTTCCCAGTCTTGTATGGGAGATGGAACACAAAAGCGCTGGTGTGAAAACCCTTCAGCTTCAAGACAGGTTTCAGGCCCTTGGAGGGGGATGTGATGGAAGACCTGGGTAGCGGCTTATTGAGTCTCGAGGATATTGTTTCAGCTGTCATTCATTCATTGGATTCATAAAACATTACTACGCATTAAATACTATGATAATGAAGGCACCCAAGAGGGATAAGACAAAGAATTCTTATCCTGAAAGATACACAATTGCTGTGGGAGACGAGGCATTCACAGGAACTGGGGAGGGAGCTCAGTGGTAGACTACTTGCTTAGGACGAGTGCATTTCACCCCCAGCACAGAAAGAAGATGACTTTACCACATATGTGATTAAGGGCTAGTCAGAGTGACATTAAGGCATTAAGTGCTATAGTTCAATAAGAGATAAGTGACAGGTTGGCTCTCACTCAGAGGCAGTCTTTGCCTGCCATTCTCCATCCTTGTACACTTGGTAAATTATTTTTTCTTCAAATTCACAAGCAGAGCTTTTTCTGTTTGTGCCCATAGCAAGCCTTACATCCCTCAAATACAACTTATATCGTATTGTTTTGAAATGTTGTACATTTATCTCCTCCAGACTATTGAGTTCTTTCATATGCAGAGAAGTTTTATCTTTATATCCTCAGGATTCAACACTGTGCCTGACACATAAAAGGGGCACAAAACACGTTTTCTGAATGAATTAATGAATGAAAAAATGATTCAATAGCCAGTTAACTGTGACCTTGTCGGCGAGGCTTTTCCCTGACTCTCCACGATCTCTTTCTCAGACCTCTCTGTTCCTCTATTGTTCATTACACCATAATAATATTTCTAACATATGTTGTCTGTCTCTCTCACTAAGGGGATAGTTCTCTGAAGGGAAAATGTCATTTATCTTTGTACTTACAGCCTGGCAGTGTCTGATACAGTGTAGGAGTATTGTGATCTTTATGAAATGAATGAAAAAGTGAACATACGAACAAAAATGGTCTTAAGGAAGATGAGTAAGATCTAGATATACAGGGAAGGTATTAGGTACATCTGCACCGCTGGGAGAAAATACCAGGCACACACAACTTAAAGGAAGAACAGTCTCCTTTGGCTCATGGTTTCAGAAGTTTCAGTCCATAGTCAATTGGCTTCAAGGCAGAAACATTGTGCCAGAAGGGTATAGTAGAGGAAAGTTTCTTATCTCATGACAGCCAAGGGATAGAGAGAGCTAGGAAGAGCCAGGAGAGAGGAATAATTGAGAGGCTGGTATGGTGGTAATAATATCCCTTAGTTATTGCAGGCTGATCAGGTCTGCAATCTCCTGAATGAGTGTACCGCAAAGGCTAAATAAAAAGAGGCAAATGGAATGATTTCAGGGCTCCAGGAGGATCAAAGCCTCTCACAGGATTCAAAATTCTCTCTGGGCTAAGACCACGACCTTCTCTGGGTCACCCATATTTATTTGGTTATCAGAAGAAGCCAGGGGAGTACTCAAGAAGGGCAGAACCACTCAACTTGTCTAAGTAAGGTATGAGGTGAATCCGCTGAGGAATGAGATGCCCGAGGCTACAGTCTTCATCTAGTTGACCCAGGTGTCCTTGGCTGTAATCTTGTCTTGTCCTTTGAGGCTTTCTGGTTTCATACACCTCTCCAGGTTCTAGTAGAGATTAGTGACTCACAGAGGTTCACTTACTAGGAGTCCACCACTTCCGGATAAGGAGCCTAGGCCTTGGACAGATTCACAAGTGAACACAGAAAGCCAATTGGTTAATATAAATCCTGCTCAGAGCCACTTTATAGTAGTCTCCAACAGGCTGGGACTAGGAAATACCTTTCAAAGGCACTCCTCCAGTGACCTACTTCCTCCAACTGGGTCCCACCTCCTAACAGCTCATTCAGCTATGAACTGTACAGTTGATCACTGACAAGGTTAGTTACTCCCATGATCTAATCATTTTCTGAAAGTCCACCCCTGAATACATGAACCTTGGGGGGCTTTTGTGATCCAAATCATAACATAGGAATTATATGAAATGTCTAGAAAAGGCAAAATCCATAGAGACAGAAAATAGATTAGTGATTTCCAGGGATTAGGGGAATAAGGAATGGAGAATGACTACTCATAGTATGAGGTTTCTTTTTAGGGTGGTGAAATGTTCTGGAATTTGATAATGGTGAGAGGTATACATTTTTGTGACTATACTAAAAACACTGAATTATACAACTTAAAATAATAACTTTTATGACATATGAATAAAATCTCAATAAAAATGGATGTACAGAAATAGAGTATAGTGTTCTATATGGACAAAACAGAATACTTCCACTTGGGAGTGATTATGTCTCAGGAAACCTAACAACTGTTTGACCTAAGCAAACAATTTATATGGAGTTAATGCCCTTCCTCAGAACACCAGTGTCATGAGAAATGTTAACGTGTGGTCTATGAAAATGGAATTCTCTAGTCAAATAAGTTTTGGAAATGTTGCATTCTACATATCAGCCTCCTGGGGTGTTATAATGTACATTAATTCATTGAAAGTTTAAGGAAGTTTTATAGTGAAGAAAATATGTAACTTTATTTAATCTACGGTTTGTGGAACATTAACTAATATCTCACTGGCTAGAGTATAAAGAGTTTTGCATTATAGGCCACAGGGTTTGGTTTATGCTGCTACAAATGGGAAGGCACTGGAACTCTTTGAGAGAGAAAGTGGTACAATGAAATTAGTTTTAGTAAGACTGAGATGCCAGTGCCATTTAGAACAGACCCAAGTGTGGAAAAAACACAGACAAAGAGATTCTTTTTATTTATTTACTTTTTTAATTTTGTAGTTCTGGGGATCAAACTCATAGCTTCGTGCATGCCAGGCAAGTTCTCTTCCAATGAGCTACACCACTGATTCAAGATTTGCTTAAAGGAAGTAGTAAGAATCTAAGAATGCAGTGACGGAGACCAAACTAAAATGGTGACAATGGAAAGATGTAAGAAACATTCCAAAGGAAGAATCCATAGAACGTGGTAACTAATTCCATATGGGGAATACAAGATAGGTCAACTCAAAATGGCTCTAAAGTACATAGTGTAAATGACTGAGAGAATGCTGGCATCACTAAAAAAATGCAAAAATATATTTCGGGGACAAGGGATCAAGATAACAACAAGTTCTATTTTAAACATGTTGAGCTCGAGGTTACTTAGAAGATACATGCACAGTTGCAGACATGGACTGGAATTCAGGTAATAAAGCATATCAAGTCACTTAAGACAGAGTATAGCATATAGAGGAAAACGCATAGAGAATATTGGAAGTGTTCATAGTTGAGTGGTGAGAAGGGAAAGATAGCACAGAGCAGTGAGGACAAAATGAAGGACAAGAGAAAGCCAGGTGTGGTGGCACGCACGTGTGATCCCAGCACTCCAGGAGGCTGAGGAAGGCAGATTGCACATTTGAGCTAAACTTGGGAAATGTATTGAGGCTCTGTCTCAGAAACAAATGAATAAATAAATGAGAGAGAGACAGACAGACAGAGAGAGAGAGGGACAGACAGAGAGAGAGAGTTTCTATAACTCAATGGCCAATAATGCAGGCCAGCATGAAGATGCCATCATATTTGTCTATAAGGTCTTTCATTAGTGGTCTTGCGGAGCAAAGTGTGGTTAACAGTGCTGAGTTTGGGGAAGTGTGGCTCAAGACGAGGACAGACAGGTTAACAGGGCCTTATTGGCTACATTCAGGATTTTGGTCTCTATTGAGAGCAATGGAAAACTACTGATGAGGATAAAGCAACATCACATACCTGAAACATTTTAAATGTCAGTCTGGGTGCTAGGTGGAGAAAGGTATGGAAGGAAGCACGCATAGATAGGAGACCGGTGATGAGATTCCTGAAGTGGATGAGATAAAAGGAGATACTTGAAGGTTGTTGATGTTGGAAGCTGAGGAGTAGATAAATTTAAGAAATATTTGGGAGGTGAAATTGACAGCTCTTGGTGATAAATTAGAAATGGGAGTGAGGGAGCTGTGGAGATGACTTCTAGCTTGGGAAGAATGATATTGCTGTTCGGTGACTTAGGGAACATGGGAATTTTATTTTCGCATGCATTAGCTGCCTTTGTGCCACAAATTGCTTAAGAGAATCATTAATCCTCAATAAAGAAATGCATCTCTATTACTACTCACCCCAAAGAAACAGGGACTTGCTTATGTAACATACAAATTAATGCCAGCAAATGGAAGTATTGACTCCAATGCCTTCTGGGGATTCATTTGAAATCAGCTTTCTCTGTCCTCAACACCTTTACATATGGCTGTCACGCACATCTCTAACTGAATTGCAGGTGTCCTAGAGCACAAATGCCCATAGCATGTACATGAGCTTTACTGAGATATAACTATTATACCATACAGCTTACCTACTTAAAGTACACGATTCAATAGTTTTTAGTATACTCACAGACTCCTACCACCACAACTGCAACAATTTTCTTCCTTCCAAAAGGAAATCCTTTGCCCATTAAGTCTTCGTTTTTACCAAATATCATCCCCCTCTCCCCTGGGCAACCAGTAATTTTTGTCCATTTATATTGACTTATCCTGTATATTTAAGATAAATGGAATCAAATGGTATGTGGTCCCTTGTGACTGGCATCTTTCCCCTAGCATAATGTTTTTAAGGTTCATCTATGTTATAGCATGTATCAGTGCTTCATTCTTTTTACAGCCAGATAATGTTCCACTTTATGGAAACACCATGTTTTCTTTATCCATTCACCAGATGATAGATTTTGAATTGTTTCTATTTTGGACATATGAATAAATCTGCTTGTAAATATTTGTGTATGAGTCTTTGTATATATATTTTCATTTCTCCTGGTTATGTACCTAGGAGTGGAATTTCTAGGTTATATTTTGACTGTTTAACCTGAGAAACTGACAGGCTGTTTTTCAAAGCATGAGCACCATTTTACAATCATAGAGTCATTGTATGAGAGGACCAATTTCTGGTCAACACTTGTTATTACCTTTTTGATTATAGCATCTCAGTGGGTGTTATGTGATAGGCTATTTTTTATCACTGGGCTTTGATTTGCCAGCCTCTGACGACTAACACTGTTGAATATCTTTTTGTGTTTAGTGTTCATTTGAATACCTTCTTTAGATAAATGTTAAATTATTTGCCCACTACAAGTGTTTAGTTGTCCTACAGAGCTGTAAGAGTTCATTCTTATGTCTGGTGGACTGAGCAACTTCGTGGAGATAACAATACGTAATGTAGCAACCATTGTAAATTCCTGTCATTTTGTTTTGAGGTCATGTATCGTTTTTGTTCTTTTTTCTGTTGTTTTGCTTTTGTCTTCATTGTTGTTTTGTTACCTTTTTATTTTTTAAAATAAAAAAAGTGTATGAGTTCCAACATTTATTCTCCAATTCTTTGAGTTGCCTTTTTACTTTCTTGTGGTGTCCTTTATAGAAGAAAAATGTTTTAATTTTTGTTGTTGTTGTTGTTTTCGTATCAGGAATTGAACTCAGGGCCTCATGCTTTCCAGGCAGGCACTGTGCTGCTGAGCTATCGTCCTGGCCCATGTTTTAATTTTGCTGAGATCTAGTTCATCTATGTTTTATTGTATTGCTTGTGCTCATGGTGCCATATCTAAGAAACCACCACCTAACACTAGGTCACAAAAGATTTAAGATAATGTTTTTCTTTCCCCTAAGAGTTTGATAATTTTAGCCCTTATATTTATGTCTTTGACTCATTTTGTACATAGTATGAAGACGGGGTCTAGATTTCCTTCTTTTCCATTTGTCTAGTATCATTCATTAAAAAGACCACTTGTTCTCATTGTATGGGCTTAATAACTAACTGCATTAACATTCAGTTAACCAAACTGGGTAGGGTAGCAGCACTCAGGAGGCGGAGGCGAGAATATCGCTTGAGCCTGGGAGTTTGAGACCAGACTGGGCAATACAGCAAAATCACTGCTCCAAAAAGTCAATAAATGTGCAGTTTAGATTCTGGACTCTATTGTATTTCATTGATCTATGTGTTATATTCATGTCAGTACTGTACTGTCTTGATTACTATAGATTTGTAATAAGATAATTCTGTAATAATAGCTATAAAGCTTAATATAATTTTTCATTTCAAAGAAGCTGAGAGAAGTAATACACACATATTTTCATAGTTTGCTAGGTTAACTTACATTTTCTGACTTTTAAAATTTCTTCCTGTGGCTTAAAGTTATCTCTAATGACATTTCCTTAATCCAAAACACATTTCCACTTATCTCCTTTGTGCTTTATTTTTAAAGATTTTTTTTTTACAGCAATTTCAGGTTCACAGCAAAATTGGCAGGAAGCTACAGTGATAGTTTATGTACCTCCTGCCCCTCCGTGCTGAGCTCCCCCATTATCAATATCCCAACCAGAGTGGTATATTTGTTGCAACTGCCTCTGCACTGGAGCATCATTATCACCCAAGGTCCATAGTATACATTAGGATTCACTGTTGGTGCTGTACATTCTTGTGGGTTTGGACAAATGTATAATGACATGGATACACCATTGTAGTATTGTACACAGGATTTTCACTGCCATAGAAATCTTCTGTTCTACTTATTCAACATTCCCTTCCCTTAGCCCTTGGCAACTATCATCTTTTTACTCCACAGTTTACATAGTTTTGCCTTTTCCAGGACATCAAATAGTTGGAATCAAATAGTATGTAACCTTTTTAGATTGGCTTCTATCACTTAGTAATATGTGCTTAAATTTCCACCGTGACTTTTCATTATTTGGTATCTCTTTTTAGTGCTTACAGTATTTGATTGTCTGGATGGACCACATGTTATATATTCTGTGTTGTAATTTTTCTATTACATTAAAATTTTTTTCTTAGTACATATTTGCAGTACATAATGAACATTCATTGTGGGGCACTGGTACATTTTTCTAATACATTTATGTATGTTTATATTTTATATGTAGATTTTAACCTTAAATGCTTAGTGATCTGTTTGTGGAATGCCCATAACAATGGAAAATAATGAAATGTTTTCTCTTCAGATTCTTGTTCCTTGAATTTTTCTAGGTAACATACAGGTTTCTCTGTGATAGTTCCTGTGCAAAAATTTAAAAAATTTCAATCTTTAGCATAAATGAGTTAAGCATAGCAAACTATTATACAATGAGCTTTATACATTTGTTTGTTTCTAGATCAGTTAAGAGGAAAATACACATTTATATTATCCTTTAAAAATACATAGTTACTTCAACTTGTATTATTTGTCTGTTTACTTGGACTCAAGTTATTATCTGGAGTGCCCTGCTATCAGCCTAAAGAATTTCCTTTAGTATCTCCAGTAGGCAGGTCAGTGAGCAACACATTCTCTGTATTTCTTTATCGGGCAATGTCTCTATTTGTTCCATACTTCCACGTCTGTTTTATCCATTCTTTGAATGATGGGCATTTGGGGCGTTTGCAAGATCTAGCTATTGCAAATTGTGCTGCTATAAACATGGATGCACATATATTGCTGTGATAAGATGTTTTTAATTCTTCTTGGAAGATATTCAGAAGAGGAAAAGCTGGGTCCAATGGGACGTCCAACTTTAGTTTTTGGAGGACTCTCCACATTGATTTCCACAGTGCACTCCCACGACCAGTGGAGAAGGGTTTCCTCAGAGCCCCTCCAGCATTTGTTATTGGTTGATTTCTTGATAACAACCTTTCTTTCCAAGGTGAGAGGAAATCTTAGTTGTTTTAATTTGCATCTTAAGAATGACCAGTGATGTTGAATATTTTCCCATATATTTATTTGCTGATGGATTTCTTCATCTGAGAAATGTATATTCATCTCAGATGCCCATTTTTGGGTTGGGTCTTTAAATTTGAGAGGTCTGATTTTTTTAGTTCTTTATATGTTCTCGATAGTATTCCTTTGAGGAACATCTGGCAGAGATTTTTTCCCACAGTGTGGGTTGTCTGTTAGCTCTATTGGTGGTTCCTCTTGCAGTGCAAAAGCTTTTTAATAAGATGAGATCCCAGTTGTTGGTTCTCTGTGATAGTTCCTGTGCAATTGGGGTTTTATTCATAAAGTCTTGGGCTACAACACTATCTTAAGAGTTTTACCTACTCTATCTTCCAGCAGATTTAATGTTTCTATTTTTAGGATTTTTGATCTACTTTGAACTTAGTTTAGTGCATGGAGAAAGATGTGGGTTCAATCTTCAGCATTTGCAAACCCAGTTTTTCCAGCACCACTTATTAAAGAGGCTATCTTTCTTCCAGTGAATGTCTTTGGCACCTCTGTTAAAGATAAGGAGGTTGAGAATGTCTGGAGTTGTTTCTGCATCTTTTAATCTGTTCTACTGACCTTTGTGTCTGCTTTTCTTTGCCAATACCATGCTGTTTTTATAACAGTAGTTCTGTAGTATAATTTCAAGTCATGGAATATAATGCTCCCTGCTTTGCCTTTGTTGCCTAGAATTGCCTTTGCTGTTCTAGGTCTCCTCTGTTTCTAAATGAATTTTAGGATTGTTTTCCCTAATTCTGTGAGATATGCTATTGGAGTTTTGATTGAAACTGCATTATATCTGTTTAACAGTTTTGGAAGAGTGGCCATTTTCACTGTATTGATTCTTCGTACCTAAGAGCAAGGGATTATCTTTCCATTTTCTGATATCCTTTTCAATCTCATTTCTCAGAGTACTGTAGTTTACAAATAGAGGTCTTTTACATCCTTCTGTGATTGATTGCTAGGTATTTCGTTTTTTGGATGCTATTGTGAAAGGTGTTGCTTCCCTAATTTCTCTCTCAGTGAGGTTGTTATTTGAGTATCAGAAAGCTATTGAGTTTTGAGTGTTGAGTTTGTATCCAGCTATGCTACTGAATTTGTTTATTATATCTAGCAGTTTTTTAGTAGAGTTTTGGGGGTCTTCTATGAAATGTATCATGTCATCTGCAAAAAACAATAGTTGAACTTCTTCCTTTCCTATCACTATTCTTATTATTTTTTTCTCTTGTTTAATTGCTCAGCTAAAGTTTTCAGAACTGTGTTGAATAAGAGCAGAGATAGTGGACCTCCTGGTCTTGTTCCTGATTTTAGAGTGAAAGCTTTCAGTCCTGTTCACTTAGCATGAAGTTGGCTGTTGATTTGTCATAAATGGCTTTTATCAGATTGAGATAAAGACCATCTACTCCAATTTTCTGTGAGTTTCTTTTTTTAATCATGAATGGTGCCAGATTTTGTCAAAAGCTTTTTCTGCATTTATTGAGATGATCAGATGATTTTCGGCCTTGGCTCTGTTAATATAGTGTATTACATTTATTGATTTATGTATGTTGAATCATCCCTGTATCCCTGGGATAAATCCAACTTGGTCATGGTGTATAACCTTCTTGATGATTTTCTGTATTTTGTTTGCCAGTATCTTATGGAGGATTTTTGCATCTATGTTCATTATGGAAATTGGGCTGTAGTTGTCTTTCTGAGTCAGGTCCGTCTCTGGTTTTGACAATGCTTGCTTCCAGGAATAAGTTTGGGAGTGTTGTTTCCATTTCAATTTCATTAAAGAGTTTGAGAAGTAGTGCTGTTAGGTCTTCTCTAAATATTTTCTATAATTCAAAAGTGAATCCATCAGGGCCTGGGCTTTCTTTGTTGGTAGGTTTTTAATTACATCTTCAGTTTCATTGATTGATATTGCTTTATTTAGGATTTTTGTAGCTTCTTCATTCAGCTTTGGTAATACATATTTATCTAGCAATCTGTCCATTTCTTCTGCATTTTCCTTCTTACTAAAATATACATTCTCAAAGTAGGTATGGATGATCTTCTGGATTTCTTCAGGGTCCACTATGATTTCACCCTTTTTCTTCCTAATTTCGTGGAGTTGAGTCTTTTCTTTCCTTTTTTGATAAGTTTGAATAAAAGTTTGTTGATTTTATTTGATCTTTCTTTTTTTTTTTTGTGGTACCAGGGATCGAACTCAGGACCTTGTGCTTGCCAGGCAGGCACTTATGCCACTGAGCTAAATCCCCAGCCCCTTATTTGATCTTTCAAAGAACCAACTGTTCAATTCATTGATTTTTTTGTATTTTCTTTAGTCTCCAGTGCATTAATTTCTGCTCTGATCTTTATAATTTTTTCCCTGGTACCAGCTTTTGCTTTAGCCTGCTCATCTTTTTCTAGCCATTTGAGGTTCATCATTAGGTTGTTTATTTGTGCCTGCTCTAGGCTCCTGATATGGACCCTGACATTCACTGCTATAAATTTTCCCCTTAGGACTACTTTCATTGTTTCCATTAAGTTTCAGTATGTTGTATTGTCACTATCATTTAATTGTAGAAACTGTCTAATTTCTTCTTTCATTTCATGTGTGACCCATTGTTTGGTCAGGCAGATGTTATTTAATTTCTATGTGTTTATGAAGTTCTTGTGGTTTCTTTTACCATTGATTTCCCATTTCACTGCACTATGGTGTGATAATATGCATAGGATAATTTTGATTCCTTTGCATTTACTTAAGCATGTTTTTTGAGCTAGTATGTGATGTATTTTGGAGAACATCCCATGTGCAGCTAAGAAGTATATGTATTCTTATGTTATGGGGTGGAATACTCTGCAGACAGTTACTAAGTGCACTTGTTCAAAAGTTTGGTTCAATTCTAATATTTCATTGTTTATTTTTTCGTCTATTAGATCCATCTTTTTGTGACAATAGGGTTTTGAGATCCCCCAATACAATTCTATTAGTACTTATTTTATTTTTCATGCCCGTTAATATTTGTCTTATGCAATTGGGTGAACTGATATTTGTTGTGTATATATTTATGATTGTTTTCTTTTCCTCTTGAATTGTTCCATTTACAAGGATGTAGCGATCTTCTTTGTCTCTCTTAATCAGTCTTGGTTTGAAATTCACTTTGTCTGCAAATAGAATAGCTACCCTGCTCTTTTCTGAGTTCTTTTCACATGAGTACTATTTTCCATCCGTTGACTTTCCATCTGTGAATTTCTTTTTGAATTAAATGTATTTCCTGTGTGCAGCATATTGTTGGATATTGCTTCTTGGTTCATTCTGCCAGTCTATGTCTTTTGATTTGTGAGTTGAGACCATTAACACTGATGGTTATAATTGATATATACTGACTTATCCTTGTCATGTTATTTTACTTTTGTTGGATCCCCATTTTTTCCCTCCTTCTGTTTAATTGTTTGCCTTGCCTGGTGAATTCCTTCTGTTGTGCTTTATGGAGTTTTAGTCATTGTTATGTCTCTCTAGAATGTCCTCCAAAACCTTTTGGAGTGCTGATCTGGTAGTCACAAATTTCCTCAGATGTTCCTCAGATGGAAGTAGCCTATTTCTCCATCAGTTTTGAATAATAATTTTGCAGGATACATCAATCTGGGTTGAAGGTTGTTTTCCTTTAGAACTTTAAATACTTCACTCCAAGCTCTCCTTGACTTGAGGGTTTGTCCTGAGAGGTCAGCTATGATTCTGATGGGCTTTCTTTATAGATGACTTGTTTCTTTTCCCTAACAGTTTTTAAGATTCTATTCTTCTGTTGTATTTCTGGAATCTTGAGTATGATACATCTGGTTTTAGATTTTTTTGATTGTGGCTTTTTGGAGTGTTTTTTTTTTTTTTTGTACTGGGAATTGAACTCAGGACCTTGAGCTTGCTAGGCAGGTGCTGTGCCGCTGAGCTATATCCCTGGCCTGGCTCTTTGGAGTTTTATGTGCCTCACTGAACTGTATGTCAAATTCTTTTTCTCTACCTGGGAATTTTTCTGCCATGACATCTGTGGAGAAATTTTTCTATATAGTTTGTGCTCTATACTGCTTTTTCACTGACTCCAACCTATCTTATTTTATTGTTCTTTTTCCCCATCTAGCAGCTGCTGGATTGCTTTCTCATGGTCTCTTGCTATTTTTAAGAAATCTTCCTTTTCATGATTGCTAATCCCAACCCTATCTTTACATCTGAGATCCTGTTTTCACATTGGCTTATCCTACTGTAGATACTTTCAATGGAATTTTCATTCTCCTCGATATCTGCTTGAATCCTCCTTATGGCTTCAATTTCTTTCCTGTTCTGAGCATTCATGGCTTCCATAAATTTCTTAAGCTCCTCTATTTTTTATCTGCATCTGCTCTAGAGTCACTAAGCTTGGTTTTCATTGTGGACACCATCTCTGCAGTTATCTGAGAAATTATTTCTTCTTTGATTTTTTTCTACAGCCTCATTTAATTGCTTTGTTGTTACCTCTTCAGAGAGGCCAAATGGGTGATTTTCAGATTGTTCCAACTCATTGCTCCTTGGGTTTGCCTTTGTTGAGCTGGATGTCTGGGACTGCATCTTGTTTAAGTGTCTACTCATTTCCTTTTCTTTTTTGTTTTAGTTTAATTCCTGGGGTATAATTTGTAAATTGCCTATGGTGGGTTGCTTTATTGCTAGTGTTTAGAACCTTTAGGAAATGAGTACTTCTCTAGGTTATCATCCAGGTGCAGCTGGCTTTTGGGTTTTCAGTCTGTTATAAGATTATACCTGTTCAATTTGTTGGGGATGAGAAGTTGCTGCCAATGTGACCCAATTCCTGGTTCTTTGGCACTTTTCCACAGTATTTTCTGTGACCCTTCGTGAATCTCAGTCTTGAAATACCAGAAAGAACAGTTGTTTAGAACAATTATGTCACTTTTGGCTATAGTGGTACCAATGAGAATAGCATCAAACACAGCTTAAAAAATGACAAACTGAGCTAACCATTAATATGCCATCTTTAACTGTATGAACTGGATTTGTGGTTATTATACCAAAATATAAAATAAACTAGAAAATTGCATGCAGTATACAAGTTCTTAGTATGTCAGTTTTGCTCTCAGGTGTTTAAATTTATAGTGGGTTAGGGAGACAATAGAGAAGTGGGAGAAGATGAAACAATTAGAAGTAAAGCTGGAGAACAAAGAGGGGATCATGCTAACTTTAAGAAATGGGTGCAGAAAACTGGAGGGAAAA
>PVLD010031884.1:0-15244 GCA_004027595.1 Dinomys branickii
TGGGGACTTTGTAGGCAAGTGGACAAAACTGGAGTCCATACTCATAAGTGAAATAAATCAGCGATACATGTGCAGGCAACGTATTGTATCACTGGTGTAAGAACCCGAGGGTGGGAATATAAACTAAGAGTCATGAAGGAAATCTGTTCAAAAACAAAGAACAGATGGGACGAAGGAAAGGAGAAAAGAAAAAGACAAATGTATGTATGTATATAGGAATATATATGAATATACATATATGCAGGAGGGCTAACATGGTTCTACTATTGTATTATATCACTTAATGCTAAGCAATAATCGATGACAGGATATTAGATTAATCTTGTATGTCTGTATGTGTTATCCTGAACACACACTTCGAAGATATCAATATGTAAAGCAGCAACAAGTGGTGTTTTTTGTTGTTGTTGATGTTGTTGCTGTTGTTGTTGTTTGCCTGTTTTGTTTCTTGTTTTTGGATTTTTGGTTTTTGTGTTTTTTCTGTTGTTGAGAGGATTAACTGTCTGACTAAATTTGCATGTCTGTATATGGGTTCATACATTTACAATTCGAAGATATCAATGGATAAAGCAATAACCACTGTTGAGACCATATCACCTTGTCTATAGATTAGTTGTGATTGTACTATTTTTTATGATAATTGGTGTCTATTTGTCAATATGTTTTTGTACTTTTATGTTTTTAAAATTAAAAAAAAAGATGCGGTATTTTTATATGGTGGAGTATTACTCATCTATAAAAAATAGATAAACGAGGTTTTTATAGGTAAGTGGATGTAACTAAAGATCATATTCATAAGTGAAATAAATCAGACCCGCATGTGTAAACATCATATTGTCTCTCTGGTGTAAGAATCTGAAAGAGCAAATCAAATCCAAAAGTTACAATAGATATTGTGAAAGGGAAAGAAATCCAAATAAAGTTAGGATTGTTTTCTCCAATTCTATGAGAAATGCTGTTGGAAGTTTGATCAGAACTGCATTGAATCTGAGCATCAGTTTTGGAAGTATGGCCATTTCACTATATTCAATCATCTTACCTAAGAGTAGGGATCTCTTCATTTTCTGATAACTGCTTCAATCTCCTTTTTCAGAGTACTGTAGTTTTCAATATAGAGGTCTTTTACCTCCTTTGTTAGATTGATTCCTATGTATTTCATTTTTTTGGATGCTATTGTGAAAGGTGTTGTTTCCCTAATTTCTCTCTTGGTGTTTGTTATTCATGTACAGGAAGGCTATTGATTTTTGAGTGTTGACTTTGTGTCCAGCTATGCTATTGAATTTGCTTATTAAATCTAACAGATTTTAGTGGAGTTTTGGAGGGTCTTTGATGTAGAATATCATGTCATCTGCAAATAATGATAATTTAAATTCTTTCTTTCCTATAATTATTCCTTTTATTACTTTCTCTTGTCTAATTGCTCTGGCTAAACTTTCCAGGGCTATGTTGAATAAGAGCGGAGATAGTAGACATCCTTGTTCCTGATTTTAGAGAGAAAGTTTTTAGTTTTTGTCTATTTAGTATGATGTTGGCTGTTGGTTTGTCATAGGTAGCTTTTATCAGGTTGAGATAAAGACCATCTATTCCAGTTTTCTGTAGGGTTTTTATCATGAATGAGTGCTGGAGTTTTGTCAAAAGCTTTTTCTACAGTTATTGAGATGATCCTATGATTTTTGTCGTTGGCTCTGTTAATATAGTATATTACACTTACTGATTTACAATGTTGAACCATCCTTGCATCCTGGGATGAATCCCACTGGGTCATGGTGTATAACCTTCTTGATGATTTGCTGCACTGTTTACCAGTATTTTGTTGAGGATTTTTGCATCTATGTTCATTGGCTTGTAATTTTCTGTCTTAGTTAGGTCCTTCTCTGATTTGGGTGTCAGGGTAATGCTTGCTTCCAGGAAAGAATTGGGGAGTATTGCTTCCCTTTCAATTTCATTAAAGATTTGAAAAGTAATGGTATTAGGTCTTCTCTTAATTTCTTGTTGAATTCAGCAATGAATCCATCAGGGCCTGGGTTTTTCTCTGTTGGTAGATTTTTAATTACATCTTCAATTTTATGAATTGATTTTGGTTTATTTAGGATTTTTATATTTTCTCAATTTAGCTTTGGTAATTCATATGTATCTAGGAATCTATGTCTTATGCATTTTCTATCTTATTAGAATACAAGTTTTCAAAGTAGGTGTAGATGAAGTTCTGGGTTTCTGCAGGGGCTGTGTGATTTCACTCTTTTCATTCCTAACTGCATGGATTTGAGTCTTTTCTTTCCTTTTTTTGAGAAGGTTGGATAAGGGTTAATGTGGCTTTTATTTAATCTTTCAAAGAACCATCTGTTCGATTCATTGATTCTTTGTATTGTGTTTTTAGTCTCTAATGTGTTAATTTCTGCTCTGATCTTTATCATTTCCTCCCTTGTATGAGCTTTTAGCTTAGCCTGCTCTTCTTTTTATAGAAGTTTGTGTTTCGGCATTAAGTTGCTTATTTGTGCTTGCTCTGTTTTCCTGATATGGGTATTCACTACTATAAATTTCCCTCTTAGAACTGGCTTCATTGTGTCCCATAATTTCTGGTATGTTGTATTGTCATTATTATTTAATTGTAGAAATTATCTAATTTCTTCTTTAATTTCATCTGTGACCCATTGGTTGTTCAGGAGGGTGCTATTTAATTTCTACTGATGTTCTTGTAGTTTCTTTTGCTGTTGACTTCCAATTTCACTGCAGTATGGTCTGATAATATGTGTGGGATAATTTTCATTTACTTAAACATGTTCTATGAGCCTTGGATATGGTCTATTTTGGAGAAAGTTCCTTGTGCAGCTGAGAAGAATATGTATTCTGATGGTGTGGGGTGGAACATTCTGTAGACATATACTAAGTCCATTTTTTAAAAAAGTTTGGTTCAGTTCTAATATTTCATTGTTGATTTTTTGTCTAGTTAATCTGTCTTTTTTTGACAGTGGGCTATTGAGATCCCTGAATATAATTGTATTAGTGCTTGACTTTTCATCCCTGTTAATATTTGTTTTATATAGTTGGGTGCACTAGTATTTATTGCAATATATTTATGATTGTTTTCTCTCCCTCCCAGATTGGTCCCTCTAGAAGGATGTAGTATCTTCTTTATCTCTCATAATCTGTCTTGGCTTGAAATTCACTTTGTCTACAAATGGAATAGTACCCTTGCTTTTTTCTGGGTTCCTGTCACATGGAGTATTGTTTTCCATCCTTTGACTTTTAGCCTATGACTTTCTTTTTGAATTAAATATTTCTTGTATGCAACATATTGTTGAATCTTGCTTCTTGATCAATTCTGCCAGTCTGTGTCTTTTGATAGGTGAATTGAGACCATTAATATTGATGCTTATAACTGATATGTATTGACTTATCCTTGTCATGTTATTTTCCTGTTGTTGGCTCCCCCTTTTCCCCCCTCACTCTGTTTAATTGTTTGCCTTGCCTGGTGGATTCTTTCTGTTGGGGTTCATGGAGTTGTGGTCCTTGCCATCTCTTTCTAGAATGTCCTTCAAATCATTTTGGAGTTCTGCTTTGGTAGTCAAATTTCCTCAGATGCTCTTTGTGATAGAAGTATCTTATTTCTCCATCAGTTTGAAAGATAGTTTTGTGGGGTACATCAATCTGGTGGAAGGTTGTTTTAGAACTTGAAATATTTCACTCCAACCTCTCCTTGACTTGAGAGTTTGTGCTGAGAAGTCAGCTGTGATTCTGATGGGCTTTCCTTTATAGGCGATTTGTTTCTTTTCCCTAACAGCTTTTAAAAGTCTATTCTTATGCTGAATTTCTGGAATCTTGAATATGATATACCTGGCTATTTTTTTTTATTGTGGCTAATTGGAGTTCTATATGCCTCACTTAACTGTATGTCAAATTCTTTCTCTCTACCAGGGAAGTTCTCTGCTCTGATGTCTGTGAACAGTTGTTTTTTTTTTTTTCATATCATTTGTGCTATCTCCTGCTTTTTCACTGATTCCAATCAATCTTAAGTTATTATTCTTTGCTTCATCTCTCAGCTGTTATATTGATTTCTCATGGTTCCTTGCTACTTTTAAGAAATCTTTCCTTTCATGATTGTTAACCACAGGCCTGTCTTCTATATCTGAGATCCTATCCTCACAGACTTGATGTGCTGGGAATACTATCAATGGAATTTTATTGTCCTGGATCTCTGCTTGAATCTGCCTAATGGATTCCACTTTCCTATGCTGCGCATTCACAGCTTCCATAATTTTCCCTAAGCTCCTCTATGTTTTCATCTGTATCTCCTCTAGATTCACTAAGCATGGTTTTCATTGTGGACACCATCTCTGCGGTCATCTGATAAATTTTTTCTGATTTAACTTTTCTAGTGCCTCATCAATCGCCTTGTCATTATCACTTCAGAGAGGCCAGGTGGCCAGCTATATCAGATTGTCCCACCTCATTGCCCCTGAGTTTGTGTTTGGTGAACTGGATATCTGAGGTTGCATCTTGTTTAAGTGTCCTCTCATTTTTTTTCATTAATTCCTGGGGTGATGTTTGTAAATTGCTTTATTGCCAGTACTTAGAACCTGTAGGAAATGTCTACTTCTCCGAGGTATCTTCCAGGTATAGCTAGTTTTGGGTTTTGAGTCTGTTGCAAGATCCTATGTCTTCAGTTTGTTGGGGATGAGAAGTTGCTGCCTGTTTAGCCAAGCCCCTGGTTCTTTGTCAGTGTGCCACAGTATTTTCTGTGACTCTGAGTCAATCTCAGTATTGGAATACCTAAAGAACAGCTCTTTAGGACAATTATGTTACTTTTGGCTGTAGTGATACCATCACCAATGACAATAGCATCAAACACAGCCTAGAAAATGACAAACTGAAGTAACCATTAACTTGCCACCTTTAGCCATATGAATTAGATTTCTGGTTATATAACAATCTACAGTGTGTTAATATGGTTTCATTCTTTTATTTTTACAATAAAATTTTAAAAAATTCCTGAGTAACCACTTTGAAGATATCAGTATCTTTAAACTAACAACCATTGTTAATTTCCTATCATCTTGTCTATATTTCAGTATTGCTTGTATTGTTCTTGTGCTGTTTTGTAAATGGATGTCTGTTTGTTAATATGTTTTGGTTCTTTTATTTTTACAATAAAATTTAAAAGAAAATCCAGACTAAACCAGAAAATTGTATGCAGCGCACAAGTCCTTACTATGCCAATTTTGCCCCCAGTGGTTAAAATGTAAGATGGGTTTGGGAGAAAACAGAAGTGGAAGCAGAGCAAGAGATTAGAAGTAAGGCTGAAGGATGGGGGGTCACACTAACTTTGGGAAACTGGTGCAGAAGACTGGAGGTAGAGAAGGAAGAGATAAGAAGAAGAACAGAACAGAACCACAACCACAAAGAGGCGAGAAACTGCATTCACTCTCATATAAAAATAAGATCAAACAATGAAGGAGGAACAAAAAGAGAAAACAAACAAAAAAAAGAGTTGGGGGAGCCCACTTCCAGGTTTTTCTCTGCTGTCACTGGTAGACAATGTGTGGAGACAGAGTCCTGATCCTTACTGATTTATCCCAGTAAGGCTGCAGTAGCTTTTTGGTGGGGTAGTAGATAATCTCCACGAGCCTGCACCTTCTGGCTGAGGCCAGACTCGCTCAGCCTGCAGCCGTCAGTGCAGCTTCCATGGGCCTGAGCCCAGCTGAGAGCCGATAGATGGAGCCGGCAGCCACTCTGAGTTCTCAGGTCTTTTGGACCCTCTCCAAGATGGCTCCCAGCCAATGGCTCTCTCACAGGATGACTGAGGCCTCTGCACTTACCTCCAGCCAGGGTAGTCCTTCACCTCTGCTGCTCCCCTCCACTGCTGTCTTTCCATGGAGGCCCCTGGGGTCATTAGCAGTCAATGTGTGTCTGCAGGTTTGAACCGTTCCTGTCTTGCAGTGAGTCCTGTCTCAGGGAGAAGGGTACCTTCTTCTTCACTCAAGTTTCTCTCTTCACTCTCTCTGTGGGCTTCAATTCATGCTTCAGATCCTCCCTGGGTCCAGGGGACCCACTTCCCTCCTCTTGTCTTCTTCATGTTGCTATATTCTAGCATCTGGATGACAACTCTCAGAGGGGCTCTATCTGCCACTCACCACTCTGTTGTGGTTCTACCCCGCTGTTGGACCCCTCTATCTCTAGAAGTCTCTCATGTGTCTCATTCATCAAGGTTTTACTTTGGATAATCATTTTTAATTTGATGATGAATGGCTAATGTTCAAAGTGAGGAACACAGATAGATATAGAGATGTTGGACAGGTTTTAGAACACAACATATAAATTTTGAGGGGATCCAGATTATCCCTTAACATATATTAATACTTGTACAGCCAAGCTATTTTTAAGCTCATATGTTAGTATTTGCTATGCTAAGGGAATTAAAGTTGTAATTCCTAAAGGTGCATTGGAGCTTCTTCCATTGACTTAATGTGTTCTTTGGGGGGAAAGAACAGCCTGTTTATACAAAAATGACCTTTTACCAGAAGGTCATGTTAAGACATGATATCTTGGTAAAGCTATGCTGATGAAAATAGCACATCTGTTAGCAGAACCAGTTTTAGGTGAGCATACATTTCAGTTTCAATTATCTTTAGAAACTTCCTTTACTCATGCACAAATCCTTTAATAATGAATTGACTAGTTAAATAGTGTAATAGATTTGCAACTCAATGACATTTGTTGGTTAATATTGCTAAGTACCATCAACTAATATTTTCTTTGTTTAAATCACATATTCCCCCAATATGACCACCTGAAGAAATTTGTTTTTGTATTTTTCTTTTGCTTGTTTTTTGAGACAGTCTTGCTATGTATTCTAGGGTAGTCTTGAACTCACTATGCAGCCCATGCTGGTCTCAGACTCACAGCGATTCTCCTACCTCATCCTCCCTAGTGCTGGGATTACAGGTTGTCGCAACACACCCAGCTAGAAATTTGTTTTAATATCTTTTATTCTACATTACTTTAGCATCTATTCACAATATATATAAGTAACTATTTCTGCTTCTAATCCCAGACCATTAGCTATTAATTATCACAGTATTATTAGAATTGTCCTATTTAGTATTAAGGTGTGATATTTATTATTCTGCCTACTTAGAAATGTCAAATTTATACAACCATGTCCATTATATATAGGATCATAACTTCACAGTAAGTTTATTTTATTTTTTAAATAGCATTGATAATGTCTGCCAAATACACTCAGAAACAGGAAAATGTCTCACAGTCAGGTGTAGTGGCACATCCCTGTAATCCTAACTACTCAGGGGGCTGAGGCAGGAGGATGTGAAGTTCGAGGCCAATCTGAGTCGTTTAGCAAGACCTTGCCTCACAATAAAAATTAAAAAGGGTTTGGGGATATAGCTTAGTTAGCAGTATATTCTTGAGTTCAAGCCCCAATCCTGAAAAATAAATTTAAAAGATTATTATGAAAAAGTGTACTATTCAGCATCAAAGCATTCTTACAGTACTAAGTACCATCATTGGTAACAGAACTATTTGACTTTTTTTTGGTGTGTGTGTGTGTGTATGGTGCTTGGGATTGAGCCTAAGACCTTGGCACTGAGCTGCATCCCAGCCCTTTTTTACTTTGAGACGGGTTTCACTAAGTTGTTAAATTGCCCAGCCTAGGCTGGAACTTGCAATCCTCTTGCCTTGGTCTTCCACAGTGCTGGGATTACAAGTGTGTGCTACCATAAAGGGCTTGATTTTTGTTTGTATGGTATTTGTTCAGATTATTGTTTGTATGGGGATTGAGCTCAGAGCTTTGAGTATGCTGGGTAGTCTGTCTCATACTGAGCTATATACCCAACCCCAGGACTAATTGACGTTATGAAAGAAATCATTATATTTATTATTATTACTACTATTAATTTTATTATCTGTGTGTGTGTGTGTGTGTGTGTGTGTGTGTGCGCGCGCACACACACACATACATGCATCCTAGGGATTGAACCCAGGGCCTTGTGCATTGGAAGCAAGTACTCTACCACTGAGCTATAGCTCTAGTCTTCTCAATTCTTAAAGATTTTGGCACAAATGTAGATCCTAAGATACTACTATATACTGAGCAGAATTCTAAAATTAAAAGAGTGACTGTACCAAATACTGGGAACATCCAGTTGTCTATACATTGTCAGTGGGCACATTCAAATGGTTCATCACTTTGGGAAAAGTCCTGGCAGTTTCTTTTTTTTTCTCTTTTTTCAGTCTTTTATGAAACTAAAGATACATTGACTCTGTGACCCAGCAGTTCCAGTTGTAGGTGTTCACCCAAGAGAAATGAAAATATTTCTACAAAATAACTTATACAGAAATGTTTGTTCATCCTAGCCAAAAACAAAAAGCCAAAAACAAAACAAAAACCAACCAAACAAAAACTAGATACAGCCCACATGCCTATCAGCAGGAGAATACATAAACCACAGTATATTAATGAAATGAAAAACAATACAGCAATAAAAAGGAACAAACTATTAATGAAAAATAATACAAGTAGATCTCAAAAAACATTTTGCTGGGTGAAAGGAGCCTTACATAGACTAAATTCCATATGAGTCTATTTATATCAAGTTCAGAAAAGGACACAATAATGTATGGTAGGAAAAAAAAAAGAACAGTGAGAGATGGGGGGTGAGGGTTGACTTGAAAAAAATGTGGGACTTTTGTGGGTCATGGTGATACCCTGCATCTTGGCAGAGATTTGAGTTACATAGGTACGTTTATTTATAAACATTTGTAGAGCTGTACATACAAGGTGTATGCATTTTATTATATGTAAATTTTACTAAACTTTGTAGACAAACATTGAATTCTGGGCTGGGGATATAGCTCAGTGGCACAAGCGTCTGCCTGGGAAACACAAGGTCCTGAGTTCAATTCCAAATATAAAATAAACAAGCAAACAAAAAAAATATTGAATTCTATGTAATGATATGCATGTGGAAGTATTTAGGAGGAAGTGTGCTGACATCTGTGGTATGCATAAAACTAAGGCATATTGATGGATTGATCCAATGAGTGGATGAATAGCAAAATATTAGTGGCAGGATCAAAGTGATGTGTAAATGAGTAATCACTGTAAATTTTTTTCAACTTTTGTACATTTGAAAATTTTTATAACAGAATACTTGGAGAGGGGGAATCAGGTAGCCTCAAAAGCAATATCTTCTTATTTATTTGCTACATGAAGAGGAACAAAGTACCCGTTGAAAGTTAAATCACTTGCTTATTGTGTTGTTTGTGAGATGTAAGTTTTTACAGAACCAATATAAAATACTACTGGGTGTCTTTACATTATCGTTATTTTGTTTTTACATACATCATTAGAAAATTAAGCTTCCTTAGTATCAACTCAATCTTTAAATTTTTTGTTGGCTTTGGGAGGTCTTAAAAGGGGATAAAATGTCATTATTTTCAGAATCAGAAATTCTTTGACTTCTATTCTGAGAACTTACTTGATGTTCTATCACAATTTATAAGACTCAAGTGTTTGAAATAACTTTTGTTGGAATTTCTATATAAACCATGTGTGATCAAAATAGAAAATAAATCACAACTGATCCTCCTCAGTGATTTATTTAAATTGCAATGAGTGCAGTTGGTTTTGTACATATATTGTACAGACTAGAAAGGAGGAATCCACAGTTTGCTATAGACTGCGTGGTTTAGCCTTCCTCAGGATTACTCGATCACTTAGAGGGCAGGAAGGAAAAGGGAAGGTAATCATAAATACTTCATCAATTTTGGTTGGTTTGAAATTACCTCTCATGGAGCTGGGGGTATAGCTCAGTGGAATAAGCGCCTGCCTAGCAAGCGCAGGGTCCTGAGTTCAATCCCCAGTACCGCCAAAAAAAAAAAAAAAAAAAAAAAAAAAAAAAAAAAAAAGAGAAAAACAAAATGAAATTACCTCCCAGTATCACTCAGTTGTTATGAATTTGTACTTGAGCAAGCGCTCTAAATTGCATCCAGTACAACAACTGAATGTCTTAGAGAAGAATCTGAGAACATAATGACTGGTACACACAACATCAGTCTCCAACCTTTTTGCACCAGAGATGGATATGGAGGAAGACAGCTTTTGGGGAGGGCCAAGGGGGGTGTGTGGTGAGAGTGGGGAGTCATTTTATTAGTACATGTTTGCAATGCATAACAACTGCATTCCCCAGTGCTGGCATCGCTGCCTCAGCTCTACTTCAAAGCATCAGGCATTAGTCTCATCAGGACTATCGTAGTTACTTTTCTTGTTGCCAAGACAAAATATCCCACACCCACAAATTAAGGGAGCAAGGGTTTATTTAGTTTGCAGTTTATGGAGGTTTCAATCCAACATCAGCGGGCCCCAAGGCAGGGTGGCATCACAGAGGAGAAACATTTCATGGCAGGCAGAAGGTAGCAAAGCAAGTAAGGGGCCTTCGCAGCTATTCCTTCCCCTTTAATGTTCTGTCCAGGCTGTAGCGTTAGGGTGGCGCCAAGCCAGTCAGTGCACTGATTTAGTAATCAGCCACCCTCAATCCTAGCACTGCACCATGAATCAGTCACACACTCTAGAGTCAGCCACTTCTGAAAAAGGCCCCCACCCAAGACTGCATGAGGCTTTGGGAGGACAGCTAGATGCACAACGTAACAAGGACCATGCAACCTAGATCCCTAGCAGCTACAGTTAGTAGTGTTCACGCTCCTGTGAGAATCTAATGTACCTGCTGACAGGACAGGAGGCAGAGCTCAGGTGGGAGCAGAGTTGGGGGGGGCAGCTGTTAATGCAGGTAAACATTGCTCCCTTCGCCTCTGGTCACCTCCTGCTATACAACTTGGTTCCTAACTGACCAAGCAAGTGGCCATGGGGCTGGGGGTCCCTTACTGAAAGGTCATAGCATAAATTACAGTATGGAATCAGTTCAGAATTACTGATTCTTACATATCAATAATTCTTCTGGAATCACATTGGTTGATTGATCGATTCCAGGAATTGAATCCAAGGCCTTCCTACTGAGCTACATGCTTTGTTTTTGTACAGGGAATCGAACTCAGAACCTTGCACTTGCCAGGCAGATGCTCTGCTGCTGAGCTACATCCTCTGCCCCTAAGTCCTTTTTTTATTTTTTATTTTGAGACAGGCTCTCACTAAGTTGCTGAATTTCCCAGACTGGGCTTGAACTTTACATCCTCCTGCCTCAGGCTTCTAGACAGCTGGGATTGTAGGCAGGTGCTAGCTACCATGCCTGGTTTATCTTTCCCTAACTTACTGGAGTTCATAATTGAATATATTGGGTTCAGTTCACTGAACATGCCTTCCTTCAAGAAAATATCATTTTAATCTTATTTGTTCCACTCAAGAATCAAGATGCTTAATCAAATGTCTATGTATTATAAGAGTAATTATCACTGTCTCTCTGAAGAGCAGTTCAGTCCCTAGTTTAAAAAATAAGGCCTCATTATTAGTTTTTTATACTAGTTTTTAAATAGGAAGATAACAATGACATAGTCAGCTGCGCTCTCAGAAATTACCAGAAAAAATCACAGGGAATAAAACAGATGTATTATCATCTTCAGTAAGTGCAAGAAATATCTGTAACATCAAATCACAACACGTTCCCTTTGTGCCAAATGGATAAGAAGAAACGGTGAGGCAGGAGGCCGAGGTCTGCAGATTGAGGAGACACCATGCAAGCATGTGCTTTGCATAAAAAGTGGTGTGACTTCAGTGGCAAAAAAATCAACATGGAATGATTTAGAGGCTTCCAGCAGAAGCTTCTTAAGGATAGTTTGTTAACAAGGAATGAAGAAAAGTGAATGAGGAACTAGAAATAAACCATATTTTACAAAAGGCATTATATCTTAGTATGCTGGCACATACCTATAATCCTAGCACTCAGGAGGCTGAGGCAGGAGAATCCCTATGAGTTTGAGGCCAGCTGGGCTACCTAGTGAGCTCAAGGTGACCCTGAACTATGTAGCAAGAACCTTTCTGACAAAACTAAAAAACAAAACAAAACCCCTAAAGGATGAAGAAGGCATTGTGAAGAAAGAGACCATATATTACAATCAGCTTTATAGTTGTCAGTATTTGTTGCCGGGAGAGAAGCAAAGAACTAAATTACTCTTTCATACAACTCTTAAGTGCTAAGGAACCTCCTTGTGAACTAGGAAGAATCCTTGTATGACTGAAGTGTGGTTTTGGCCCCTTTCTCACCATGAATCTCTTAGAAATAACTGGTTGGAGAAGAACAGATGACTAATTATAAAGAAACAAGAAAGGACTTTAAAGATATTACAATAAATACAGGTAACAACAACAAAATGAAGATAAATGGCAAGCCGGGCATGGTGGCACAGGCCTATAATCCCAGCACTCGGGAGGCTGAGGCAGGAGAATTGTTGCAAGTTTGAGACCAGCCTGGGCTACAAAGTGAGCTCAAGGCCAGCCTGAACTGCATGGTGAGACCCTGTCTCAAAGAGACAAAAAAAAAATGTCAGTTGCAAAACACTGCTGAATAATGAAAAACAACTGATGAAAGTTTTCATAAAGTATATTGCCTAAGTAATAAAAAAACCAATCTAGAGCTCAAAGCAAAGATAAATCAAGGAGCATTTTGGTGCAGAAGATAAAAATCTTAGTTACCGGACTTCGGGAGATAAATGGAAGAAAAAAAAACTTCAGTGAAACAAAGGGCACATTGGAAGTGCAAAAGGAGAATGTACCCCTAAGGACTGTCAGTCATTTCAAAGTATTGGTTGAAGATGAGCCCCTGTTAAGAAGCTGCATACACTCAGTACATCATCTGTTAGTGGGAGGGGCTAACATACCTACTGGGAGTGGGGTTGCAGCATAAAGTAATTCTTGGAACTGACAACAAACGTATAAACATGACCATGACTCCTATATGCTAACAGTTATCAGCTGTTTACTGCTACTAGGCCTGGTTTCATAGCTTCTATTCCATAGGATATTATTCTGTAACTGTAGTGACTTTTCTACTGTAAGAAACATTCATCCTAAGTAGATAGGGAAAGACTGGACATATAGAGAGCAGCAAGCACTATACTCATTCAGCAGATCCTTACTGAGCACATGTGCTCCAGGCACTGATGTGGGTGCTGATCAGTGTGGACCAAAGCAGTCAGAAACAGCAGTAAGGAGCCAGGAAGACATAAAGTAAGTGGTAAAGATAGTAAGAAATGCCCACAGTATACTAGAAATTGACAAAGCCAGGAAGAGAGGGAAAGATATGGCATAATAGGAAGTTCAGAGATGAAAGGAAGAAACATCCGCAAAGACTGAGAAGACAGACCCTGTGAGCACCGTGGGGAGTGTGGTGTGACAGAAGCCGAGCAAAGGGAATCGAGGCAGGGGAACCTCGGTAGGCAGGAGCTGCCGGCTGGAGTGGAGCGGAGGATGCCCAGTCATTTCGTAGGCATTGTTTAGATTTAGAAAAGCTAATGAAAAGGATCTGTGATGCGTGGGCATTGCAACCAGTGGGCTCCAAGTGGCTTCCCAGAAGTTGCTGTACAAAGAAAGGAAACAGTTTAAAGAGGGGAAAATTGAGCCTTGATTTTAACTCCATTTAGTCCACTAAGAAAAAGAGTAGTAAGTCAGGTGGAGGAGTTGCCTTATTTTTAGCTTAATGCATTATTTTAGATCTAGATTTCACATGGTTAACTGGGGGGTGACTAGAAACTCACATTTTAGTGCTGTCTTCCTCGCAAGGGCAAACTGAGTAGATGGCAGCGCCATAATGTGTGGGCCAAGATGAGGCTTCTCTCAAAGTTAATTGATGGAAATTTCCCACCTTCAGGAACTTTTATTACCTTCAATGCTATGCCGAGACGGCTGAAACACAGCTGTGGGTGCCGCACAGACACCCACACTGCCAGTGTCAGGAAGGATGTACTTTTAAACCTCTAATTTATCTAATAATGTCTTCAGTGGTTTGTGTAGGTTTGGCATTGTGATGAAAATGCTTCCTGGCTTGGTTTATAACAAGAATTCAGTTTGCAGTCTTAAAATGTACATTGTCTTACTGTGCATGTAGAAGATACTAACAAGTCTACCTAGGCCTGAATAAAATACTAACAGCACTGACTAAAATACTGTCCTGTCCATCTGATAGAACTTAGCCCGCCATGGTATTTGAAATGGATGCAATTGGAATATTTTTATGCCATAACAACTGATTTATCTATTGTGGTTTCTGCTTTATAAGAAGATAATGGATAATGCTGAAAGAGAGCCAGCTTTCATTGCCAGTTTCAATCTAATGCCTTTGCTTTTTTTGTACCAGGACTCAAACTCAGGGCCTCACACTTGCCAGGCAGGCATTGTGCCCCTGAGCTAAATCTCTGGCCTGCCTTTCCTTTTCTCTAATGGAAAATATTAACTGATTGGACTGATGTCAGCCTATAGAGTGCAGATGGAATTATAAGCGCTTGTAAAGAAATATTTATAAGACATAGGAAATAGTACTCTATGTAAAATGTAAAAATTCATAACAAGTTACCAATGGTATATTTTATATGATGCCTATAGTATGTGTCTATTTTAAGAAATAAGCTATACAGAATTAGGATTCTTTCCTAACAGATTTACTACAAATATTAATTATATTTATCAAAATACATGCTCAAAGCCTCTGCAGCAGACCTTTGCCTGCTGAACTGCCTGTGGAATTTATAGCTCCACATTTTGAATCTGATACCCAAAAATGGGAAAACAGAGGAACAAAACGCAGCCTCAAAACTCAACCCCACCCAGAACAAGTTTTGAATGTGAAGATACAGGGGAACCAGGAAGCCTCATAACTTCAAGTTATGAAACGATTGCATCCGAAATAAAACAACTCCAACAGGCCATGAAAGAGCTCAAAGCAGAAATAACCCACATACCCACAATGATTTCTCAGGTAAAAAACGAGCTGAAAACAATGACGGAAGAAATGTTCCATTCACACAGACAAGAAATAGACAAAAGACTAGAAGAAAATAGGAAACAAATGGAAACGTTACAAGAGCAATTTAGGAATGAATTACCAATAATAAAACAGGTCCAAAGAGAATGCCAGGTTTTGAAAACTAACACTGAAAGCATGAAAAACCGTTTAAATGAAACCGAAGAAAGAATTTCAGAACTTGAAGACAGCATGGCAGCTTATGAGCATGAAAGGAAGAATCTCATGATATCATCAAAGACACAAGAAAAGTCAATCCAACA
>PVLD010031885.1:0-15255 GCA_004027595.1 Dinomys branickii
TTTATCCATTGATATCTTCAAAGTGTAAATACATAAACCCATATACAGACATGCAAATTTAGTCAGACAATCAATTCTCTCAACAATAGAAAAAACACAAAAACCAAAAATCCAAAGACAAAAAACAAAACAGGCAAACATCAACAACAGCAACAACAACAACAATAACAAAAAAAACACCAATAGTTGCTGCTTTACACATTGATATCTTCGAAGTGTGTGTTCAGGACAACACATACAGACATACAAGATTGATCAAATAACCCGTCATCAATTATTGCTTAGCATTAAGTGATATAATACAATAGTAGAGGCTATTTTTTAAATGAGCATAGATTTACTCAGTTCATAGTGTGAAGTACCTTGGGAGGTGCTGTACTGAAATACGTGAGGGCATTTGCTGAAGGAAAGGGGATGAAAAGGAATTACGATAATTTATGTACAAGCACCAGCTTCCCACAAGAAGGGCAAACACCAAACACTACACACACGTACTAATAAACTAAAAGAATAAAAAAGAAAAAATCAAGGACCAGAAGTTTATAAAATAGATGCATTGCATAGCAACACCTTTCATACAACCAGATGAATCAAGAGAGACATCTCCCCAAATCTCACATTAGCATCGTTCACCATTTATAAGTAAAAGTAATACTTTATTAGAAAAGTTTTTTAAATAGAGCATAGCAAAAAGGTAAAATAAGAATTAGCATACTGGGGAAGTTTTACAGAAATAAATCTGATAGGTATGCATGCCAAGGCTGTCAAGTACAACAAGAAGGCAAGTTCGGCTTCAATTCCCACTGTGCTGAGCCACTTGGTTCTGTGTATCCCTCATCAGGTGCCACGCACCTGCAATCCCCATCAACCTGCAACGTTCCTGAAATTCTAAAGGAATTGCTCTCCTTTTGTCCAAGTATTGACCATTCATTTACAATTCTTAAGCAGAGTGGAATCTCACATTGGTGTACACTTTAAAAAGGTATTTTTAAGGTGATACAAGGTGGTATACAGCTAGGGAAACTTAATTTTTCAGTCTGTTGCATCTGACCATTTGAAAGAAGTGATATGACATAGCTGCATCAAAAGGGAACTGGGGCTCTGTTACCAATAACACTGTCCAGTCAAGGTGGAGGAGTCAGACACACCAATAAGAATGTGCACTATCGTTAAGAAATCTGTGCTCTGCATTTCTCTGTATTTGCATATACCAAGGTTTATTTTTTGTTTGCCTACATTCTTCCTAGTGAAAAGCCCCAGGCTTACCTGATGTGCACTCAAGAGACTGTTACTCTCCCTTCAAGGGCTCTTTGTTCCAGGTGCAGCTAGGAGAGCAGCCAGTTCATGAAGAGGACCAGATGGACACCAAGAACTTTTGCTGAGTCAGGGTAGCTCCTTCCTGCTGGGTCCCAAGCCTTCACAAGCCCCGGTATCACAGAGCCACCAAGCAAAGTAATTCTCAGCAAGGCGTTAATGATTAATAATCAGCCTAATGTGTTATGGGCTCACACTCAAGTAAGTAATATATTTTAAAAGAAGCAACCTCAAAGCTGAGGGAATGGAATATTACAGTGAAATATCAGAGATCTAAGCAGATTTTTAAGTCTTCCAGTCAATAAACACTTTCAAATCAAATCAGTTTTGTAAGATATATTCCATCCATCATAAAAGGAAGCAGGTTTTGCTAACAATTGGGAAATCACCCATTGCCGCGTACCTTTCTCTTTTACACCATCTGATACTGTTACCTACGCGTCATATTGAGCAATACCGAGAAGGTCCATCACACCCAGTGAATGCTAATAAATATTTTAAATAGGTATTAGCATTGGTTCAAAAGAAAATCCCAAAAGAATCAGCACAGCTCCGAAAGGATGCAGATCCTGGAAAACTGTATCAGTCAGTAAGAAAAATAGGTAACTACCTACTATTTATTACCTATTGTACACACTAGTCACAATTTTATTCCAGCAATACTGAATGTGCTACTTGAAGATATCACAAAATAAAAGTGGAACTCAGTAGAAGTAAAATTGTTTTCAACATACACATGGTCCACACCTGACACCTGGGGCACCTGAGAAGGACGTATTCACTTACAAGTTTACCATGAGTCTGGACTTACTGGCACACATTTAGACTGAGTACAGTGAGGTTTTGTTCAGTAAGCTCAACCACTCTTACAGACCTTCCAGAGCACAAGGACCTCATATTCAACACAGTCTTGACCACTAAGATTTTCCCTTAATGCACACACACACAAATCCTCTATTTCCTATTACAGGAAAATGCACCATTTAAGCAATAGTAAGGTAAAGTATTGATGTAAAGATAACATTATAAACTAGTCAATATAAAAAAATCTAAAAATCCCCTAAACTGGCAGATAATTACAAAATCATGCACAGATTTATTTAAACTTTAAGTATCTTTGCTCTGAGTATAAATTCTTAGAAGATAGGAATTTATTGCCCAAGAACATGCTTTTTCTTATTGGCAATTGCTTTATTCAACCCCATCATGCTTTTTATATAATGAACTTGCTAGAATATGAGTCTGTCCTTTTAATTAAAGGTTGATTAAATTTTCATTACCAGAAAGAGCCAAAGCTGGATAATCAAGTTCAAGTCTAAATTTTCAGCTGAAGACGGTGAAGATTTGCCTAGAGTTACACAGAGGCAGAAAAATCACATCAGAGGACAACTTACTGGCTCTAATGAGGGAGCTATTTCGTATCCACCTACCTTAAGTCTCTGAGTCCAACAGTTCTTAGTCATTACAGTCTGCTGAAGGTTAATCCCTTTGTCAGGAGACAATTTCCTTGTATTAATACTTCCTCAGCTCAAATGTTTGCAGACAAGCAAAATAAGTCAGGAATACTTTTGCATAAATCCCCGTTTCCTTTTAGAAGGGATATGCAAAATTTAAAAACAAAGAGTAGGTAGGCTTTCTAGGTCTAGAATCACCTAAGAGAACCATTCCTAGACTATGTCTGTAACAGGTAAAATGATTAGTATGTGGTAGACTGATATTTACTGCCCATGTATCCTACTCATTTCTCTCAAGGAACTCTGCGAAACAAATTACAACTGGATTTTTCATGGTATTCTTTCCGATCTGCTGAGATCAACTTTTAAGTGAGCAGAGAGGTGACTCCATTAATAGAATTTATGGACCCCCTCGCCACAATAGAGATCTTGTATATCCTGCAAACTTACCTTGTTTTCCTTTCTTTTGTTCTTTCTTTTTGTTGTTGCTGTTTTCTTAATGTTTTTCTGGAAAGCAGCTGCCCATTTCTGACACTTTTGAACAACACTTGCGTCCAGGTGGTTCTCACCAGTGGAACTTAAGAGCAAAAGCTGTGTCACCTAACAGGAAAAATAGGCGAGAAGAGGCAGCGACTTTCCTGCCCTGTCTTTCCTCTCTGTCTAACCACTCAGGATTCCAAGACCCTTAGCAAACGGCACAATTCTAACGTATAAAGAAACATATTAGATGTTATATGAAAAACAATCTCCTGTTGTATAAGCCACTGAAATTTTGGAGTTTTAGAGACATTAGCAAAACCTCAATGAACACATTGACTTTGTTAGGTGTATCCAGGGGCAAAGTGTTCTTCATGGCCAGATGGTAAAACCAGTCAATAAATGAGGACAAATACAGCATTTTTGTCACTAAATTTCTCTTTTGTTTATCATTCTCCCAAGATCATAGTCACAAGCTAGGCTATAACGAAGTGCAACCAAAATTCAGGAGTGCTTATGGTCAACCTGAGCATGGAAAAAGGCGTTATATTGTACCAGCGTTGCAGATGATAAAACTGCAGTTGTACCTAACTTCTGATTTCTACCATAGATCACAACTCTGTAAGTCAATGAAATGCAAAGGTATTTCCTTGGGGCTTTTTATCTTAAGATGTCAGCAAAACAACCTCTTTTTCCCAATGGTTAGCTCCACGTGAAAGAACTTATGATTTTGTAAGGGGAAGAAAGGAAGCAAAAATTCTTGTGTCCTAGTCTAAAGGATTCTTTTGGAGACACTTTACAATCTGCAATAAACAAAGTCCTAAAATGTGTCCAGATGCCCAAGGTTTTGACTAAAAGGATAGCTGTGCTTCTTTCTTAATTAGAAAAATGCAAGATATAAATCTACAGTAGATAAATATTGTTTGAAATGACAAGATAAATTCTAATGGAAATGTTTTGTACCTGTTTATATGGTACTTAGTGAAAATAGTGCCTTACTGAAAAGAAAACAAGCAAGAGATGAACTATTTATTGGTGCAGGACTGGTGAAATGGGGACCTGAAGGTACGTTTCTTTCAGTAGAATGAAAAAGTTGAAGAAGAAAGGCTCACCCAGGCATGGTGGCACTGGCCTGTAATCCCAGCATGCACAGAGACTGAAGCAGGAGGGTTATAAAATTTGAGCCTAGCCTGGGGAACTTAGCAAATTAGCAAGACACTGTTTCAAAATTAAAAAGGGCCAGATGTGTACTTAGGTGCGAAGACCCCAAGGTCAATCCCAGTACTGCACGAAAACAAACAAACAAACAAAACAAAAAGCTTGAAATGAGAAATGAGTCCATAAAGTGTCTTGCTAATTTGCTAAGTTGCCCAGACTAGGCTCAAATTTTACAACTCTCCTGCTTCAGTCTCTGTGGGTGCTGGAGTTACAGGCCCGTGCCACCATGCCTGGGTGAGCCTTTCTTCTTCACCAAAGACCCAAACATCAGCATTTCAAAAGTGTACAGAGTCAATCAACTTCTCAAACATTGTGCTTCAACTTTTCCACAGTATTGTTTCATCTACACCTTACAGTGACATTTTAAAACCACCATATTATATTTTTAAATATTAGCTAAATCCATCACACTCTAGCCTAGTCTGAAAGAAAGAAATTATTGAGGATAAGCTCAAAATGTTTTTACTTTCACTTAAGAGATCTAAATAGAGATCTAGCAAATTGTCATTTATTTAAATTACCACAGTTCAAATTTGGTTGGTTGGTTGACTGATTTTAGAAGTGGAGTTTGAACTAGGGTCTCGTGCATGCTAGGCACGCGCTCAATCACTGAGCTACATCCCCTGTTCTTTTCACTGTATTTGAGACACAGTCTTTCTGAGTTATCAAGGCTGGCCTTGAACTTGTGACTGTTTCATCTCAGCCTATGAATTAGCTGGAATTAGGGGTGTGCACTATTGTGCCTAGCTCAATTCATCATTGTGCAAAATTTAAAAATAAAATGAAAGTATCTGTAACTGAATATTGAGGTAACAGAATATAACATGGAAAGGGTTTGATTTAAAACAACAAAACCCTGTAAAGAAGATGTATAACACGAGATCCAGTGCAAGGTTCTAATTTATATTTCACTGAGGATCCACAATATATATTTCAGAACACAAAGTATTTTTTCTCTGAGAGAGGACACCATTCTGAGTTCTGTAAGAAAAAATATCCCCCATTTTGTATATGAAGTATATTTAAGCCTCCCATGGAAAATGTCTTTGAGATATCCTCACCTCTTCTTGAGGGGTGAATTCACCATTCAGTACAAGATATGTACTTCAGCTTTTAACAGAACATTGGAATTTTAACAAGATCGAGTATTTGAGGGTAAAGCCATGCATAATATACAAATAAGCATTCTCTGAGATGTTCTTGAATGTCTAAATGTGCAAAAATTCTTTTAAGAATAATATATTCAAAGTTAGGAGGAGATATTACTTGTGTATTTAACCCAAGGTCTCAGAGGTGCCACAAAACTTCTAAAAGACAAAGACCTCTATCCAGCTGTTACTTACAGTGATGCAGTTATGATACCGGGTACACAGTTCGATGAACTTTTCCTTTTGAGTTTTCACCAAGCTGCTTCTAGTTGACTGGCATTCTCTACTTAAGAAAGGTTTCCAGTGTGAACCATAGGTGGGTGTGGTGGGTAAAAATGAGGGAACTGACAGGTTTGTGTGGGAAAGTACACACTGTCAGACTGTCTTTATAAAATGGGAGAGGCACTTTATAAAATAGGAGAACCTGACTAAAAAAGTATATAGATTCAACAAAAGACTCAACTCAATGCTTTAAATGTTCCTATCACCTTAAAAGCTACTTTCAGCTTGTGATTCACAATTCCCTCTTAACAGTCTGCTGTGATCCTGTGGCCAAATCATAACTTTCTGGTACCTACAGCACATCGCTGGCCTCACCAAGCTCTGCAGAAAGCTAGCACCCACATTCCATGCACTGGCTCTCTTTCCAGGTCTTCAACACTTATTCAGACATTGACTAGGGGTATCCAAACTAGCACTCCAAAGAGAACCAAGTTCAATTTTCACTGATACACTTACAGATTTGCCATAGGCTTTCTGTCATTCACTGATGGCTTTATTTCAGTCATTGTTAAGTTAGGAATAAGATGACTATCAGAAATCAAATTAGGTTATTTGAGAAGACAATTAGCTATGTTCGGACTAGAACTGTGAAAGGCAACAGCTTAGAGATGGCATGAATGAACTAGCTGTTCAGAGATGGGATTTTTAACTATAAGTCTGGTGTAATGAAGAGGGCTGAGGACAGAATTCTAAGGAATGAAAACCTTTGGGGCTCTGGTAAAGGATGAGGAGGCAGCAAATGAGAGTCACAGGGAAAAGCGAGAAAGCCAGAAATGAAATTAATTAATGATATCATTAAAATTTAAATCCAGGTTGAAAGGGACCTCTAGGCCTAGTTCACTGAGGAATCTCCAAACTGATTTCCACAGTGGTTGTACCGGTCTACACTCCCACCAACACTGCAGAAGGGTTCCTTTTTCTCCACAGCCTTACCAGCATTTGTTATTGGTTGATTTCTTAATGGTAACCATTCTTACTGGGGTGAGATGGAATCTCAATGTTGTTTTAATTTGCATTTCTCGAATGACTAATAATGTTGAACATTTTCTCGTGTATTTATTTGCCATATGTATTTTTTATGTGAGGAGTGTATATTCATCTCAGATGCCCACTTCTGGATCAGATCTTTGAATTTGGGGTGTCTGATGTTTTTCAATTCTTTATATATTCTAGAGAGAAGTCCTTTATCCTAGAGACAGTCAGCTAAAATGTTTAATTTATGTGTTTTCTTTTTACTCTGCTGGTGATTTCTTTGGATGTGCAAAAACTTTTCAGTATGATGAGATCCCAGTTGTTGATCCTTTCAAGTATTTCTTGTGCAGTTTGGTTTTTGTTCAAGAACTCTCTGCCTACCCCTATATCTTCAAACTTTACCTACTTTCTCTTCCAGTAGATTTAGTGTTTCTGTTTTAATATTGAGCTCTGTGATCCATTTTGACATGAGTTTGGTGCATGGTGATAGACTTGGGTCTATTTTCAGTCTTCAGCATGTGGCAAGTCAGTTTTTCCAGCACCATTTATTAAAGAGGCTATCTTTCTTCCAGTGAGTTTGTTTGGCCCCTTGTCAAAGATCAGTTGGATGAATGTATCTGTGGTTGTGGTTATTTCTTCCAGTCTGTTCCATTGACTCTCAGGTCTGTTTTTTAGCCAGTACTGATTTTATTATAGTAGCTTTATAATATAATTGTAGGTTAGGGATTGTGATGTAACCTGACTTGTCTTTGTACCCTTTCTGGGTATTTTCCAAGAAGAACTTAAAACATCATATCACAGTGATATATATGCACCCATGTTTATAGTGGTGCACTTTGCAATAGCTAAATCATGGAAGCAACTCAAATGCCCATCCACTGAGGAATGTATAAAAAATTATGGTTTTTTTGTAATGGAATATTACTCAGCTATAAAGAAAGATAACCTCAAGGCTTTTACAGGTAAATGGTCACAACTAGAGACCATACTCATAAGTGAAATAAGTCAGACCTGCCTGTATAAATATCATATTGTCTTGCTATGTAGGAACCTGAAAGAGTGAATATAAATTGGGAGGTATGATAGATAATGGGAAACAAAAGGAAACTGCTCAAAAGTAAAGAACAACTGGGGTGAAGGAAAAGAGAAAAGCAAGAAGAGGAAAATTATGTTCATATGTATACACAGGATAGCTAACCTAGTAGTACTATTGAGTTCTATTACTTTATTGAAAGGAACACTTAATGTTTAATTGTATGACCAATGTTACATGTCAAAAAATATTTGTTTACCTGAGTAACCAATTTGAAGATACCAATATGTAATACAACAACCATTGTTAATTTCCTATCACCCTGTCTGAAATTCAGTAGTGCTTGTACTGTTTTTGTGTTACTTGTATAAACGTATGTGTGTTTATTATGTTTTCATTCTTTTATCTTTAAAATAAAAAATAAATAAATCCATATGGTTCACAAAAGCCTACAGCATGAGATGGTTCATGAAGGGGACTGTTGACCACACTGAGAGAGTGGGTAGAGTGCCGACAAAGAAAAGCAGAATGCGTGGTACAGAGAAGAAATCTGGAGACAGGCTGTCCTGCATCTACTGTTTGCCAGCTATGAGAGCCTAGTCAAGTTATTTAACCTTCCAGTTTCTTCATTAATAAGGTAGGTGCTGTAATAATACCCCACTTAGACAGCCATTGTGAGAATGAAAAGAGTTAAAATGAACACCTAAAACAGTGCTTGACACGTAGCAAGTTCTATAAAAATGCTCTCAATATTAGTGTCTTTTGCTCTAAAAAGATATTGATCTTAACAGGAGCCATTTCTTCGAAGAGGTAGGAATCAACACCTACTTGAACTGAATTGACATAATAGCAGGGGAAGAAAAGCTAGAGCAAGAAGAAACACTTTCAGGTGTAAGGAAAAAGGGAGGGGTGATTTGAAGGACAATAGAAGTTGGAAGAAAAGATTTACTTCTTTATTTGAGTGGTTTAATACATGTTCATATGCCAAATGGGAATTATACAGTGTAACTATTAATCATAGGTCTACTTGCATGGTTTAAAAAATGCATAGCAGATGAATAAGGCACCATTCTGGGTGTGTCTACAGATAACTGACATATGAGCCAGCAAATCCCATTTGTGAGTGCCACCAACCAATAGGCTTCCAGCCTAGATGGAATAAAAAGGGAAGGGATAAGGAAGTGTGCCCGTTTAAAGAGCTCTAGTCTTCCTAAGCAGGTCCATCTTTAATGTCATCATCTTTGGACATCAGTCTCCAGGTCACCAGTTTCTTTACCTTTCCAACATACACTGGCAAGCTCTCCAGTGTGTGTCCACCTCCGAATTTGTATTAGTGCTACATCCCAGATACCTCTTGTTCACAGTTTCTATATTCTTGGCTGAGTGGATGCTGGATTCTCTGCCTGTTCAGTGCAGAGACAACCACTGTGGACTTTCCCACCTGTGAGCCTGTAAGCTGCCTGTTAAATCGCCTTGCCTAATTCTGTATATACATTTTTCTATTCATTCTGTTCTCTAGGGAAGCAACATACAGACACACACAGTAAGAAGGGGAAAATTCCAGGGACAGGAGAGAAAAGAGGTAATTACAAACTCAAGTCTTGAATAGTAGATAAGATCCAACGTCTAAATAGTAGATGTGGCCTTAGAAGCAGCAGGGACATGCCACACAGTAAAAGAAGATTTGGCCAAGGGTCACGGTAGAAAAGCATAGATAAGTAGATTCAGGCATTGGAAACATGACATAGAATTTGCTAAAATGCATCTATTTCCCTTGTAATCACTTGGAGGGGTCTTATATGGGGGGAGGACAGTGGAGATCTGAGAAGAACAAGTGAATGCTTTGTGTTTTAGGAAGGGCATTTATTGGGGAAGAGTAGGATATCCTGACAGTGTTGTCTATCTTATTTTTTATTAGTACATGTTTGAAGTACACAATTTTTGCATTAAATAATTCGTTTCCTCATCTCCTTTCCTTTTTTTCCCTCCCACATCCCGCATGCATACACGTTTGTAGCAACACGATTCATAATAGCTAAATCTTGGAAGCAGCGTATATGCCCATCAGTAGAAGAATAGATAAGGAAAATGTATTTACACACAATGGGGCATTACTATGCTGTGAAGAAGAATAAATTTGAGTCACGCATAGAAAAATGGATGCACTTTGAGACCATAATAATGAGTGAAATAAATTGGACCCACAAACTTAAATAATGTATGTTTTCTCTTACATGAAAAACCCAATGTATAACTAAAGAGCAAAATAAAAGATAGAAAACAGTAAGGAGGGAGTACAGATCACTAAATGTGAGGTTCTAAAATGCAGTACTTGTTATTTGGGTATAAGAAAGATTCCAGAACTGTCTTTCTGACCCTGAAGTTACTTTGTAATCCTGGCTCCTTTTACACACATTTGAAAGAAAAGCAAAGTACTATCCTCATACTGATAGGAAAGCAACAGCAAAATTCCTAGGTTGGTAGAATGTGTGTTCCACTTTATTTCCTACAAATATATGAGCTTACTCTGCTGGGTTTTGTGATGAGAAGTCCACTTAGTCAAATGAGCCCCTAAGATGAAGAGGTCAGAGACCTCAAAGATATTTATCTCAATCCCATGCCTTTTTGTCTTATGAAGGTTCAAAAGAGCTTTCTTCTGGACATCAAAGATGTCACTCCACCCAGAGCAGGTTGCAGTTAAACCGTGAGATCTTTCTTGCGGTACCCTGCAGTGAGGACCAATCAAAGACAAGAATGTGTTGCATTTTCATCCTTAGACACCAGAACATTCTAAATGGTCAAGGATTTTTTTTCAGCACTGAAATTGATACACTAAAAGTCAGGATTTCTTTTTGCGGAAATGGGAGACTAATGTTAATTAGTTATGAACGAATTACTTCCCTGTGCAACTCTTCACTCTTGTAACTATGAATCTAGTCACTCTGCTTAATTAACTGTAGTTATCTCTTTAAAGTATTAATTCAAGTATGTATTTGTCAACTTCCAGGTGAACCAGAAATTAGTGGAACAATTTTAATATATGAGCTATTATATTGAGGATAGAAGAACAATATGATCAAGATCTCTTTGTTGTTTGCTAATTTACCCCACTGCCACCAAAGCCTCCAAGTCTTTGCCCTTGAAAACATGTCTGCCTGGAAGTTGACAGCTTCAATCTTCATCTGGCACTTTCCTTGTCTAGACGTTGCCCAAGTAGCAAGGGTCTTACTGGCAATTTAACTCTTCTCCACCCCATACAAGAACACACTGTAAAGTCAGACTGTGTTATGCTACCACTAACGCTCATATTTATCTGAATTTCTCTCATTTAATTACTTTTCCTAACTACAACATCTACGAAGATAAGGCTATTATTAAGTCAGATGATGGTTACTTGAACACAAGAAGTTCAGTAATACTGTGACAGTCAGTTGGATAACATAGATGGCTACTGAATGACTTTGGGTTGGGTAGCACATACAAGGAGGGTACACTGCACCAAAAGGTGATTTACACACTGGCTAGGATCAAGCAAGACTGCAGGAAATTTCAGAATAGTGTGCAATTTAAAATTTATGGATGTTCATTTCTGGAACTTGATATTTAATATTTTTGGATTTCAACTGACCATATATAACAGCAACCAGAGAAAGTTAAAATGTAGACTTGAGTGAAATGTAGTAAACGTAAAAATATATATAGCATAAAACTACAGAAAAAGAACGTATTAAAATTTATTTGGTGCCTCTGTTTAAATTTTTAAATAAAGAATCAAGTCAATGTATAAAATAAATCAAGCATTTTTTTATTTTACATTTCTACCAAATGAATGTAGAAGTGCATAGGAAGGGAGAGAAGACGAAACTAACAATCTCCCCCTTCTCAGAATTCACAGTTGAGTAAGGGCAACAAGGAAGTTAGCGACCACCACATCTAGAGATGAGAGGCCAGTTGGGCCAGGTACAATTTTAGTATCTTCTAAGATTGATACTACTGAATAGCATCAATACTGGTAAAGTCACAATAGTTATATTTGTTATTTGTATTTTTCCTAGCTTATAGTCACAGGAATTAAACAAGTCATAAATAAAAAAACACAACAAAGAGAAAGATCAGAAAACTATGCATACACTTCTTTTAGTTTTTAATTTTCATGTGTCTAATTATCTGGTTAAGGAAAAACCCTGCTTCTATTGAAGACACTAATCCACAAATGTAACCCAGTTTTTAAATTGAATGATCTATGATTTTTAAATTGAATTTGTTTAGCCTTATAAACATTGACACACGTATATACATATTTCCTTATTCCTGAAGCTCCAGATCATTTTAATTTTGATATTTGCATGTCATTACTTTGTTGCACTTTGATGAATGGAAGTAGATAAATACTGAGGTTTTGTTATCATTGGAAGTTCTGACAAGTTCCATATGGCCAATTCATTTTGTTTCTTTGAAGTATCTTTAATGATGACAATATACAAGCAGGGAACAAGTTTACTTTCTCTTACTTAAGAATTTACTGGAAACCACTATTTTTAAAATAACCACTTTTTATGATTTTGAATCTTTCAAGTGAGCTTGAGTTCTCCACCTTACGTTAGGAAATGAAAGCATCAAGTACAGCTGCATTTTTGAAGTGACTTTTTAAGATAGAGCAGAACGAGGAAGAATTTTTCCCTTTTTTGGTGACGTGAGAAATACGTCAGAGAAACTCCTCAGAAATATTAATGTCTATTGGATGACAGACACATAAAATATCTCTGAAGGGTCAGTGACAGAGAAACTGACATTGGATCTAATGAAACATTTTACCCTTTGATATCTAACTTTTAAATAAAAAGAAAAAAATGGTTGCTACTTAATTTATTCACTCAACCAATACATTTTGTGCATCTTTTGAATGGAAAGTAGCAAATCTTCTTCTGTGGGACATGCAGGGGTGACATTCTCAGTACATAACAACAAAGGCCACAGGATGAGAAGCAGAGAGGACCCCCCACCACATAGGAGCAGCTTCTAGGGGACCCCCTTGGTGCCTTACTCCTTCAGTTGCTGAGTCAGGAAGAAATCAAGGGAGCTCTGGGCAAGGTTAAGGCCAAGGGACATGGTATAGCCCTTGTGAAGCTTGGAATGGTGCCCACTTACCAATGAGTAAGGAAGTAATTCAATATTGTGAAAATATGTAGGGTCAATATGGATCATAGAGCAGATATATTCACCCAGACAGGGGATTATGAGTGCAGGGACAGCATCCAGACAGCATAATGGCAGGAGGAAGCTCTGCAAACATCTCAGGAGGGTGAGTGGTCAACTACCAACTTCACTCTCTACTATAGGTCGCCTGCAAGTCTGTGAAAGCAAGTGGAACATCCTAGAATGGATACAGCCCAGCCCAGACTTAGAAACAGTAGATGCATATGATTTCAGAGAAAAGTATGATGTGGAGAGGAACCACAGCCATCAGGGGCTCCTGAAGCTAAAATGGGATATCAGGATTAGAGGAAAACAAGGCAAAGGGTGGGTGATCGTGTGCACCTTGTTGCAAAGGTTTGGCTACCATCAGGTGGTGACAGAATGCCGTGGGATGGTTTGAAAAGGAGAAATAATGTGGTTATATATATATTGCAGACCATGCATTCTGGCCTTTATGTAGGGATTAGCTGAAGGAGGACAAAGCTGGAGGCTTAAATGCCAAACAGGAAGAAATGTGGTCAGCAGTGAGTACTGTACACTCACCTGAAGCCCCACACAAAGCTCCTGACCATCATCACAGCTAGTTATGATGTTCAAACCAGAGAGCAATGAAAGCTTCGGGAAAGAATTTAGTAGTTCTTTAAAGGACCACCATGAGTAGGAACAGAACTACTTCTCAGTATCTCAGTGCTGTCAGTTGCCCCTGAGAAGAAGGAAGGAAACGCTGCTTTTCTTGCACGAGTTCTGCATAACACTGGGATCTAATGCCCTGCATTAGAGAAAGGTCAAGGTGAAGCACAGGGTTTGATTGTAGTCATGCGGTTCTGTTCGTGGGGCTGCATTTCAAGCTCAGTGTTTTCCTGTTACTCATCAGGTCGTGAGATTCTGAGTTGATATAATCTGAGTTGGTCTAAACAGTAACCAAAGTAGTGAGGATGAAATGGGACTTAGGACAAGGACTTCCAACGTGGCTAAGCTTTCTAATAATAAAGAGCAACTTAAAAGTAAAGCGCATGGTTGCCATGTTAAATACTATTTTTGGTTTTGTAATATTAGGTGGATGAGTTTGGTATATCCTCAGTCACTCTCAGCTTGCCCTGTTTTTGTCTCTTGTTTTTTATACTAGTTATTACTTTGAAGAAAATATATTATTTATTTCATTTACTCTTCGTCTACACTACAGATAAACATAAATTCCTACAGGACAGAAATCTCTGCCTGCTTTATTCATTGATATGTCCTAGAATACACCTGGTCCAAGTCAACATTAAATTAAGATTGGTTGAATAAGTGAGTAGGTGGCTAGGTCTCATCAAATTAACTCAATTGAGTTTTTAATGTGCATTCCAAAATGCATAATTACATAAGTACATTGTCCCCTGAAACCACCACCCTGGGGAATCAACCCTCATTGGTTGTTATGCTGTTACTCAAAAAATATTTACACTTTCTTAAGCCTTAGTTTGCAAGCTACGAAATCCATCTTATTACTTCACAGTTGTATTTGACTTTTCACTGTAACAATCATTTTTCAGTGTGATCATCTATTTTATAGAACTTTGTTTCAAATAACCTTTATTTTTTGTCAGGTCAAGTCCATCCTCAAAGGAAAAGGTTTGCAATCACTCCACAGAGAATTAATAAAACCAAAACTGTCTCACTGTACAATGACCAGAACTGAATAAAAGGAACCCCGGTAGCATTCTGCAACATTATTAATATTAGTATAGACTACATATAACACTTCCTATAAGATGAATAGATCTCACTTTTCAGGAGGCATTTAGATAATCATATTGATAGTGTATTCTTTTATTCCGGCATGTTTTGCCATCTCCTGTAGGTTTAATTAAATTTCAAAATTAAGTGCACTGGACTGAGCAGAACATTTTTTAAAACATTAGCAAAATGACACTTTTCTATAATGTATTTTATTGGGCTACCTTTTGCAAGCAACTTTTCTTTTCCAAGCAAAATATCATCTGTTTTGCTAGATGTGGCAGCCCATGCCTACAATCCTAGCACAGAGGAAGCTGAGGTAGGAGGATTCCCAGGAGTTGAAGGCCAGCCTAGACTACATAGCAAGTTCACGGATGGCCTGGACTGTACAGTGAGATGCTATCTCAAAAATGGAAAGAAGGAAGGAAGGAAGGAAGGAAGG